>JACCIB010000305.1:0-193144 GCA_018906965.1 Philotrypesis tridentata
GCAACCTGCGTGTTAACGTGTCGTCCCTCATGAGCGGGAATAGACTTTGATAGACCTTTTGTTCGTTCGTGAAGGGTCCCGGGACCTTTTTGGATTTTAGTCCCGCTTACGGAGTTCAAAGTTCGGTTTCGCGGTAGTGCGATCTGTGGCGTGCGGATTTTGGGCTTCGGCGTGCCGTAGCACGGAGGCGACGCATGTTAGCGCTTTTTCACTCTAAGGTGGACTTGAAGGTCGGATGCCCTTGTATCCGTTCCTGAAGGGCATCGGGCCTTTTTGGTTTTTTTTTTGTTTCCGGTCGACTTCCTCATTCAGTGCTTTGTAGCTCTGCAACGGGGGCTCGGAGCCAAAAAGCACTCTCTGGTGGCCATCTTGCCCAGGTTTTGCCCCGTCGATTGCGCCTATGGGCAGTGTGAACGCGTTCCTGGTTGGCCCAGGAAATGGATTTGGGCCGGCGGCGCCTCTCTGGTCGGTGCTGTTTATACCTGCCGGACCTTTTTGCGCAGCAACGACATTTTAGGTGTACCCCGGTCGATGCTATTTCTACCCGCACAACCTTTTTGCGCAGCAACGACGCTTTAGGTGAACCCGGTCGATGCTGTTTATATCCGCACGACCTTTTTGCGATTTGTTACTGTAGCTGTGGTAACCCATTTTGTTAGTATAGTCAAAATTGTTATTATATAAATGTGTTAGTTTACCAATCATTTCCTAGTTTTTCTAATAATTCTCTGACTACTTAATATTAAGTGTGCTGCCTATATTTTAAGCCATCCTTCGATTTCTTATCGCTGAGGCTGCTGTTACTAGACGTTTTGACGCCGCTTTAGCTGTAGGTCCTTCTACAACTCCAGTTCTACCTGGTTTTGTTGTTGTCGTAGGATTTCTTCCAGCGGTCGGCTGCCCGCGCCGATTGCTATATATATAAGCTCCGACTATTGCGCAGAAAAGGATAGCCGATACCGAGTACGCCTTGTACTTGAAATACGTCGAGGATTCGTTCAGCTCTGCAAGCTGGGATCCCGGCTAATCTGTGTCTAGCGGTTTCGCGGGCCTTTATTATAACCTCATGCAGCGCGAGTCCCGTTCCGAGCGATTCGAGCTTGACGCCGTGCGTTTTTTTTTGTCGCGACGCCTGCTTCGTTGCTCAGTAGCTCGTTATTTCTTGTTTTAATTTGTCGGATTCGTCGTAGCTATTCAGAATTCCGGAAATGTTGAATTTGAATGTGTTGAATAGCACAGGATCTGCGTATACACCAGATCTCGCGACGCTATAACGTGCGCGTTCGTTGTGTGAGCTGTGCATCCTGGGCGGAGATCGAGGAACCCGGCGCCGCTTATCTCTGCAGTCAGCTGCTAGGCCTTCTGGCATTGGATGTACAAGTTCTTCTCTGCTCGTGGTGGAAAAAACCCATGAGTTTGCTTGTATCTCCTCAGCCAAAAGGTGTCGCGCAGCCGTTTTACCCGGATATCGCAGCTTGCTGGATCGGGGATCGCCTGATTGGTTACAATTTTGATTTCGCACGCTGCGTTGCTTTTGATCGTTCTCGCAGGTTCTGGGTTTATGACTAATAGCGTCTCGCCGAGACTTTTGAGTTTAGCCACCTTTTCGGCGGGGATAGGCATATACGATTGATTGGATTTGCTAACCTCGAAGTATTGCGACTCTGTCCATACGTAGGCCACCGTGTCTGGCGCGCTCAGCCCTTCTTCGATTGTCGGCATAGGTGATGCCTTAAATAGGTTGAAGGTTTGAATATCCAGCAGGGGGATGGCCAAGACGTACACCAGGTATCCGTCCTTGACGATCACTGTGAGCTTAGATATTTTTAATATCGTGATTTCGGATAACTTGCCTCTGATTAGCGGAAATTTTGCATTGCTTGCCGAGTTTGTAACTGTTTTGTATGACTCATTATCACCTCTGGCGGCAATACTCTCGGGTGCGCCAGCCCTTGCGTGGCGAACAGTATAGCGTCAGTTAGTACCTCTGTGTCTAGGTTAAATTGAACGATAATCGTTTTTAAGGTTGAGATTGCGTTTTGTAACGCCCCATTGTTGCTAGTTTGCATAGAGTTACTAGTGAGAGAACGCGTAGCTTCCTGTAGGGCGCTCACCTTGCTGTCAAGATCTGATAATTCGCGTTCGACTACTTCTGTCTGATTCGCGAGGAGCGCTGCCACGGTCTTGGTGTCCTTTGCGATCGTGTGCATTGCTCCTTCGATTTCGCTCTTGTCGGCCTCAGTAATGTACCAAATAAGATTTTGTGGAGCGACCCGATAATCGGCAGCAGCGATCTCCGTGTCCAGTAATGCTCCCCGTCTACGCTTTGCACTGTTATCAATTCTATTAACCGCTCGGCTCTGCGGTTCGCTTCCTCGACGCCCTGCTGCAGGTCGTCTGTTTCGCAGCCCGGGCCGCACGCTTCGGCGATTATCCGAACTTTCTGTGAAAGTATTTGGCTCGCTTTGAAATATGCACTTAGATCAATTTTTTGTATGATCTTCTAGTCCGTGCTAGACGTGGCTAGTGGTGCTATCTTGTCTATCAATAGCCTGACGCTCCTATTCAGCGGGTGAACGAACAAGGAAGCATCCTGTCCCGAAGTTCCTTCGAATGCGCTCGATAGGCTGAAATGCAATTATGCTCATGTTATTGGAGTGTAACGTGTTGTCGCGGTGCGTCTGGTGCCGCGTAAAAAAACAGTGAAAAAAATCGACTTATCTCTGGTCGGAATCGTCCATATGCTTCTGCCGCTCTAGCTAGTTCGTCAGGTCGCTTAATTTGTTTGCATTTACTGTCTTTGTTGTTTCGTGATTCTGTATTGTTACGTTGTTTGTAATTTTCCTTTCTTTGGTTCTTTCAACAAAAATACTGTTTCTCCTTCGCGGAAATGCTTTCGGTTAAGCTTTCTGTCGAAGTAAAATTTGGTTCTGTATTTCGATTGCACTAAGTTCATCGCGGCTGTCGTTTGTAACCGCGTCAGGTTGGTTACCGTGCTGTCGATGTATTTGTTATACGTCGGGTCATCCCTGGTGCGCGCCAAGCTGCTCGGCGTTCAGGGTTTGGTTCCGAAAATGAGCTCGTGAGGTGTGTAACGCGTGCTCTCGTGTTCCGTGTAGTTGTACGCGTGCTGACAGATTGCTGTCCAGTCGTCCCACGTTTCGATTTGCTTTACATATTTGCGCAAATACTCCGTCAGCGTATGGTGCATTCTTTCGATTGAGCCGTTCGCTTGCGGGTGATACGCGGTTGTACAAAATTTCTTGATACCGAATATTGCTGCAAAGCTTTCAAGTAGCCGATTTTGGAAGTGTGTTCCTTGATCGGTCACTATCGCCGCCGGCGGCCCGAATACGCAGATTACCTTTTCGGTTAGCCCGCGCGCGACTTCTTCAGCGTTGGCGTGTTCTGTCGGTATTAGTATGGTGTATTTTGTTAACATGTCTTGTACAGTCAGAATGTATCTGTTGCCTTTTCGTGATTTTTCGCGAGGCCCATAGAAATCTAAAGCTATTTGATCGAAAGGCATTGCGGGCATGTTGCTGATTAATAGTGGCATACGCGTTTTTATTCTGACGAGCTTGTTGCTCTGGCATGTCGCGCATCTAGCCACGAATTGCTTTATGTCCGGACGCATGTTTCGCCAATAGAAATCTGCAGCTATTTTACTGTAGGTTTTGGAAACGCCCCTGTGCCCTGCCGCTGCCGCTTCGTGGTATTCCTGAATTATCCGAAATCGGTCGCTTACGTGTGGTACCGGCAGGTTATTTTTGTACAGCACAGCTGTTAAGCTGCTGTTGCTGAACTCCTTATCGAATAATTCTATGAACGTTACCCACTCCGCGGCGGATAGCATTGCAAGGTCGCGTATTATCGCAACGCTCGCGATGCTTTCCTCGGTCATCGTTCTCCTAAGATTTCGCAGACACAGGCTTATATCTGCGCGCAGCACTCTGTCGTTCGCGTGACCTTTGATATACACGCCTAGCAACTTGATATCGCCTCGACGTGTTATACTGATCGAGCCTATATTACAATTTTTACTTTTTAGTTCGCTCGGGCGTATGTATGCTCTCTCAACTAGTGCTTCCTGGATCTCGGTACCCAGGTATTCGTCAGTCGAGACTAGATATACTAAATTTTTGGCGTACCGGAATGGGTGTTCGTTTATGGCTCGCAGGTGCAAAAACGGCAGAGCGACCTGCCCTTCAAGGACAGCCCACGGAGGCTTCTCTCGTGGCGGTCTCGCTCTCCCGACGATGCAGCGCTTGACGACGTCGCTGCCGCGCGCGATAGCTTCGACTGCTTTTGCGCTGTTCTGGTCGTTGTTTTCGGTAATTATTGACATGCCTGTGTTTTTCGATATCGAGGTCATGTCGATGTTCATTGGTTCCTCCCCTGGCTGTTGGCCAAGGGTGGAGGTGTGCGTTACCTCAGCAAACCCCGTGTTTTCGCGTATTATCGTAAACGCGTGCGACCCTTGTGCTATTGCTTCGCTGCTTGGCGATTTTCGCGACTGCGTTTCGCGTTGCTCCGTCGCATTTGCCTTTGGGGTTTCAACGCGCTTTTTCTTTCGCTTTCCGAATACTGATGAGCTGATTTGCGAATCGCTTTCGTCGTTAGTTGGGGATCGGTCACGTGGCTGAGCATGTTTTGCGACGCCGGGATCGGTGCTGATACTCGCAGATACGGAGTAAAGTGCTGGTCTCTTAGATGTAGGTGGACAAATTCGCTTGCTCCCTCTGATAGAAGGTGGCAGAAAATTTGTTTATTATTAGGCAGTTCGTAGTGAATGCATATATTAATTTTGTACTCTTGCGCGAACATAAATGCGCAATCAACCGTGCCATACTCCGTCTCTGATCTCTGTGCGGCCGGTTCGCCGCACCTTTTCTTCCTCAAGTTTAGTGCTGAAATTTGTGTGAACGAGTGAAATAGGCAGTTGCCCGGTGGCGAGTGCGGAATGTCATCGGATCGGGTTAGCGTGACTCTGGGTTCTGCGCAGCGCTTTTTCCGTATATACGTATGCATCAGCACGTTACCCGAGCTTGCTGACGAATTCTCGTCCGAAGCGATCACGCGGCGCTCATAGTTTTTCGGCACGCGCGCGAAATCATCCCATGCCCGGATTTCGTCCGGTTCTGGTATATTTATTAGCGACGATTGCAATATTTCGCCACTTTTTGTCTTCGCTGGGCTTGACATGGCCGGTGTCAAATTTCGCGGACTCTCTATCATCGCCTCAGGTTGCGTCGAGTTTTGCGAATCTCGCGTCGGCGTGCGCTCGCGCGCGTCGCGGGGCTGTGTCGGCTTTCCGCGTTCTACGCTCGGCTCGCGTATCTCCGCTGACGCTGCGGACTTTGTTTCCCAAACGTCGATTCGCATGCCCTCTTTTCCGTCGAATTGCTTTTCTCGAATATTCATAGTTAATTGTTTATTGAATGGTTGTACTGATTCGAGTAAGCTATTCACGAAGCTTGGCCTGGACGTTTCGAGACTTTGTTGCGTGACACGTGACTCTATCGCGACTTGGCCCTCGCGGGCCTTCGCGTTGCTGCGTTCGATACCACTAAGGTCGGCTGTTCGGGAAGGGCGAGAGTCTGCGTTAGCTGAGAATTCGCCTCTCCCGATACCTGTACCTTTTCTGGATTTTCATCATCGCTCTCGGACTCCGACGGCTCGAATAGCTGCCGAGATACCGTGCTCTTGCTCGACTTTGACGCGGCGGTTATTGTACTCAACGGCGCGATGTGATGCAAGTATGGTCGGTACTCTGTGGGTATTAACGATGTGCACGAGCTATTGGAAACTGCTGATTTTACAGATGCCATTTCTATGTCGGATTCCAACTCCGAGCTTGCTTCCTCTTGCGCTTTGCCCAAGATTTGCTCTGCTCGCAGGGAGTCCTGTAGCACCGTGAGGATGCGCTTGTTTTCGTTGCGCCCCAGCACGTACCTTCCTCTGCTCATGTTTTTAAGATATACGTTGGTTAGAATGCATTCGTATGCTATTTCGTCGCGGTAATCCGGCGCGTAATACCTCTTCTTGTTGGATAACTCAGTCAACCATACGATCGGTATTTTTGCGTCGCCGAAGTATATGTCGACGAGAGCTTGGCATAAATAAAACCCGCGAGTCTCGTTTCTTACGGCTAAAAATTCTCCGTTTTCATACACGAGAGCCGGTTTTTCGCGTCTCTTTTTGGCCAGCTCGCTTTAGTTCTCATTTCAGCCCTGTGTCTCACGGCGTGCGTCCTGTAAATTCTTCCGGGCGGCGCATTTGCTTCCTCATCCGGCGCTTCCTCGATTTGCTTGTCGGCAAGTGCGTACAATTCGAGACGAGGGAGCTCGGGATTTTCTTCTCCCGGTTCGATCACTGGATTGCGAGATATCGCGTCCGCGTGCGCGTTTTTCTCCGCGGGTCTGTACACGATATCAAAATCGTGTCTGACCATTGCTGCCTTCAATCGATTGAACCTTAGGTCGGGTTTTTTTGTTGTATGAAAATGTTTAATGGCTTTGTGGTCGGTAACGATTGTGAATTTTCGCCCGTATATATAATACCGGAATTGTTCTTTCGCAAAAACGATTGCAAGCAACTCCTTGTCGTACGTTGGGTATTTAAGTTCGCTGCCCTTTAGTACTCTGGAAGCGAACGCGCAAGGTAGGTCCTGCCCTAGCGTGCCCTGACTAAGGATTGCGCCCAACGCGTAATTGCTCGCATCTGTAGCAATTATGAAGGGCTCGTCGAATTTTGGCGCTTGTAAGATCGGCTCTTTATACATCTGCTGCTTTAGAGCGTCGAATGCGTTTTGCTCAACTTCCCCCCACACGAATTTGGCCTTGGGGCTCGCGAGCTTAAACAACGGATAGGGATATTTCGCGAAGTCTTTAACGAAACGCCGATAATAGCTAAATAATCCAAGGGCCTATTTGACCTTTGAGCTGTTAGTTGGGGTCGAGTACTCGATCATAGCCTTTATCTTGGCCGGATCGGTTTTTATCAATCCTCCCCCGACGATATGCCCGAGCACCTGCGCTTCTTTCTTTAGGAATTGGCACTTTTTCAACTCTACTGTTAGGTTTGCCTCGAGTAGTCTCTTCAATACGCGTCGGAGGCGAAGCATGTGTTCGTCCGGTGTTTGACTGAACACCATAAGATCGTCGAGATAAATCTCGACTTCCTCACCCTGCAATCCGGCCATTGCCAGTGACATGGCTCTAGTAAATGTTATTGTGGCCTCTTTTAAGCCCATTGCCATGCGATTAAATTGCAGTAATTGATTGCCATGCTTGCCCTCCGGCGCGTAAAATGCTGTTAGGTGAGCCGACTCGGGGTCCATTTCTATTTGATGGTATCCTTGGTTAAGGTCCATCACAGCTATGTAATTCGCAGATGCAAGGTGCTCAAGTATATCGCTAGTAAATGGAAGCGGATGGCAACTGCCCTCCGTCTCCTCGTTCAATGCCCTAAAATCGGTTACTCATCGGAATTTTCGATTGCCCTGGGCGTCGGGCTTTTTCGGGACTATCCATAACGACGATGAATAGTTTGAGTTTGACGGCACGACGATGCCCTGATCGCTAGCTTTTTGAGCTCGCGGACCATATGCTCTTTTAAAGCAGGTGGAAATCTGATCCGGTGGTTTCTAATCACTCTGTTCGATTTTAATATTATTTTATGTTGAAGTAAATGAGTTGCCGGTAATGGTTCGCCTTCTAAACCGAACACGCCCGCGTACTCGTCTACTATTTCGCGAATGAGATTTACCTCCTCCGCGTTGCAAGCGCTTAAATCCGCGAGATTTAAAATTGTTCTACTCGCTCGCGTCTTTCCGCGCTATTTTCTTGTAAACGTGCATTGAGAGCTGTTACTTCTCGATGCTTTTCGGCATGCTCGTTCGCATTATACATGCGGCGCAAGCGTGCCGAGGATTCTGTTATTTTTTCGGCCGAGCCGTCCCCGTCGGTTCGGCTGAGAGTGTTTTCAATTGTTTCGCATTCGTGAATTCAACGAGGAGGCTTGTTATTTTGACCTCCTCGTCGCTAGTGTTAATGCATTCCGCGTAGATTCGATTGTTTTTCGAGGTCTCCGCGACGAAATTTTCGAAAAGTAGGCTCGGGTGCAGGTCCTGTAGAGGGACCCAGCCTGTTTTCACGCCGTTGTCACGTACGCGGGCGCTTATTATCATTTTTACTTTAGGCGGGATCGAAATTCTCTCGTCATTTAAGAACGTGAACTTCTTATTGTTGAGAATCAAGCGTGTATTCGCCGCATCTAAGCAGCCGCCATAATTCTCTATTAAATCCCACCCAATGATTCCCGAGTTTTCGATCGGAAAATCGTCTGCCACGACTTGCAATGCGCACTCTAATCCCTCGAGTTCTATTGTTGCTTCACCGAGGGAGTGCTCAATGCCCGCCGTAACGCCAGAGATTCTCGTTATTTTATTCTTATCAAACGCGAAATTTTCTCCTAGATGCCCGAATTTGATAATTGAGACATCCGCCCCCGAATCTACATAAAATATGCCTTCTCCGTTTACAAGGTGGCTACTTTTCATTTTTACGATGGGCGGTTGTCTCCCTGTTTTCAGGAATTTGATGTTAGCGTTTTTGAATGTTTGTTTTGTTATCGTTTTGTTAGCTAGACGCCCGTCGCTCGGGGATTGTGGCGAGCGTTCATCTAGTTTAAATTCTCGGACTTGTTGTTTTCGTCCGATTTCTGCGCGGCAGTTTCGTTGTTAGTGTTGTTGTTGCTATTGTTATTACTGTTGTTAGCATTGTTGTTAGCATTGCCGCCCGAATTTCCGTTGTTATTTTTGTTATTGTTTCTGTTATTCTTACCTTTGTATTTATTTCTATTGTTATTATTGTTAGTATTCCCGTTTCCATTGTTGGCGTTTTCTCGCTTTTGTTTCTTAATTTCTTGAAACGGGTTTACTATCATTTTTCGCGTTACGTGCGACATAAGGGCTCGGCACCCTTCGGTTGCGTGCCCTCCGACATCGCAGTACTCGCAAAACGCGGGTTGGCCGTCCGCAGCTTGGCTATTATTGGCCGGGGCATTCCCAGCTTTTGGGGCAGCATTCCTTTTTTGTTGATTCTGCGCTGCACTGTTCGTTGCTACCGCTCTCATCACAAGGACTTGGCCCGTCGCGGGGGTCCCGGTCGCTCCGGACGCCTTCGCTGTGCGGCGTGCGCTTTGCATGCCCTCGAATTCGAGGGCAGATTTTATCGCCTCGTTAAGGGACTGTGGGTTGGTGCCGCGCACCTGGTGATCAAGCGGAGAAGCCAGGCCAAACATGAAGTGCTGGAGCGCGTTTTCGTTCGCGTCGCGAGTGCGCGCTCTCCTGTCGAAGTTGGACAGGCCGGGTGCTGACTCGATTATCGTCAACAACCGGTTGTGTAGTTTTTGCATGCGTAACCCGAAATCACCGGCTGTTTCACCTGCCTCCTGCGTTAGCACCTTCATTTGCGACATTACCTCGTCGGATATGCCGATGTTACCTTATTGCAAAGTCAGATCGCGTAGCAAGTGCTCGACCGACGGGTAGCTGGTTGAGCGCGCTCGATATCCTTCTGCCGCTTTGCCTTTTAGTTTATTTGCAATGTGCAATAATATAAATCCTTCGTAGCTTTCGTTATACGACAGGAGTACTCTGCGCACAGAGCTGCAGAAGTGTTTGAGATCGTCAGGGCTACCGTCGAACGCGGGAATAAAATTCACCGCCTGGTGGAACGTCAGTCTGCACCCAGTGTTGCCGTTACTACGCCGTCTACGTCTACGGTCGCAGTCGCCGTAGCCGTCGTCGCTTGGATCGCTCGGATCGTCCGCGGGATCGTCGTCCGAGTCATCGTCCGACGGCCGCCGTCCACCTCTGCCGTGATTCCGACTGCCGCCGGAATCACGGCTTCTGTATGGAGGTGGGTCGCGAGAGGAATCGCTCTCTCCGTCGGAGCTATCACCCGGGGGGCCCCGCCCGCCGCGGCTGGAATTGATTCCGCGACCGCCGATGCCTCGCGTGGACATCCTCGACTTTCGGAGGCTTCGCTCTCCTCTCACAATCTGGCTCGCTGACCGATGAGCGGTGTTGCGCGTGGATCGCCCGTATGAAGGGAGTTCGCGGACTTGCGATGACCACTGCTCTGGAACGCTTCTAGCTTCGCGTTGGTCATTACCCATGTTGCGTCGCTGTTGGTACCATGAGGGTGCGTCGCTTTCGTACGCCCTCCTGTGCAACGGCCTTGTATGCGGGGTGCTACTGTATCGGGGTTCGTACTCCGACCGCGCGCTATCTACGTCCCTGTCCCAGCTGACTTGTCTGGAATCGCGCTGGTGCGTACGCTCTGATTTCCGCGACCTGCGCTCCGTATCCTGTTCCGCGCGGCTCGTATTTTTCGCTCGCGCGCTCGTTCGCGATAGCGCACTCGACGGTCGGCTGCTCGCGACGTCCTGGGCCGGAGGGATACTGTACCGCTCCGTCCCCTGCGTGCCGTCGGAATCGTGCACGCTGTCGACCTCCGTCCTAGGGACGGATCTGATGGGTGAATCGAGGCGATTGCGTAGTAAATGCTCCGGCACGGCGCCTGACATTGCTAGCTGAAGCAATTCGGCAATCGTCATTTTCGCGAGTAATTCTTTGCTTGCAATCCTTTTGCTGTCATCCGGCTTCATACTCTTGACTTCGGCTTGCTCCGGCGGGCCGCTCGCCGCTTCGTCGAGCTTGCCCGTTTCGTTTACTCCCGAAGCTATATCGATAATCTCTAAACAATTATTTAGTCCGTCGAAGCCCTTGTTCGCCAAGCGCAACCTCTCCGGTATTGTTAAAGGGTCGCTTGGTGTCTTATTTTGCGTTTCGTCGGGTTTTTTACTGTTGAGATCTAGTTCGATTATTTTCTGTTTGAGTTCGTCAAGTGGGTCGGGTGGCGGTGGTTTTGTTAGTTGAGCATTTTCGTCCCTTTTGTGATTCGGCTCAACGAACTGCTCGATCTCTGTTGGCCAGTCGTATTTATTTTGCCCGATTTTCTTTCCTGAGAAGGCGCGACCTCTGACTTTTACTGGCCCCGTCGGTGCCTTTTCGGTCTCCGATTCACTCGATCGCAGCTTCTCCATACTCTTATAATAAGCGCGACGCATTAGAGGTGACAATTTTCGATCTAAGCGAAACATTTTCCGCACATACTTGTCTCTGCGCGCGTCGCCTTCCGGATCGCTTTCGCCCGATCTTAGCGAGGTCCTGCTAGACCTGCGCGACATTAGTCCTTTCGCGGCCGTGAACATTGTTGCGCGGGGGATAAGTTGTTACTATCGCGGGTGTCTCGTTGCACAACGTTATATCGAGACAGTGTGAATTAGTACTATTTTTCGCTGAGGCACTCGTACGCACTCGCGCAAATTTGTAATATTTCTTTTTTTTAAAAAAAGATATGCCACGCCGGTAAAAATCGAAAAGACTTTCAGTACGACGACTGCTAATGTTGCTGGGTGCATGGTGAGCTGGGCGGTCCTGGTGAGATGAGTTGAGCTGCGTGTCGCGCTGTACTGGAACGCTGCTGAGCTACATCGGTTGTGCTGGATCGATGGCTGCTGAGCTGCGTCGGTGGTGCTGCGTCGATGGCTGCTGGGCTGGTTGGTCGTTAGCCCAGATAGGCTTAGGTGGTCCAGATGGACTTTGAGGGCCGAAGGTCGGCTTGTTGCGCAAAGAGAGTGAACTCTTGCGTTGCTGCTCTGCGCTTAGCAAAGTGCTCGATTTTTTTTTGTTGAGCTTGAGTTGTCTCTCAAGCCTCGTCGGTCTCTTTTTCCCTTTTGTTGAGGTCGAGGTTCGTGCTGTATTGTAATGTAATGGCTGGGTTGGTGATGTAGGAGCGACACTTCGCGGTGTGATAGACGTATCGCCGTGTCTGCTGTTCTGCTGAATTTTCCCAATTGTTGGAGGAAAATTCTTTCTGACGGAATTCCACTCTTGATCCAAAGTTTCAAGGAATGCCAAGTATGTTACGGATATAAGGGGTTCTTTGCCTTTGGGAGAGCAGTAACTCCGTACAGCAGATATTGGTAGTTATTATATGTTTATTGATACAGAGGAGTAGCTCCGAGCCACTCGATAGCCGACGGATTTCTGCCCGCTCGCTCTGCGACACGGCCGGTCGTAGGCGAGCGGTACCAGGCCCAAAAGTGCATGCTCTGCACCTTTTGCGCCTGGCAACAGTCGGCGGTGGTGTCTCTCGCTGACGACGCTTTTGCGCATCGTCGGCGGAGACATCTGAGCTGCCACAGCTTAAGTCCGTGACAATACTGTTAACGTAAATCTATTACTTCTTTAATTATTGACAAAAAATCAAAAAAAATTTTTTGCTGTTTTTGTTATAAATAAAATTAGTTCTGGGGAATTTTTTGACCAAAACTGGTTTTTTATTATTTATACTTCATTACCTATTGATTGGTATCGTTTCTATGATCACACCCTGCATTAACCAAATTTTGACTGAACATTTTTCAATTTTTCTTTGTTATGGATTTTTGTATAAATTATTAATCTTGCTTAAAGTTTACATATAACAGCAAAACTGAGGGCAAAACTTAAATCGTGAAATTCTAGTGAAGTGTATGTAAGAATCATCCGATTTTCATGATTTAAATTTTGCTATTCTTAATAAGCTTTAAACATGATTAATAATTTATACAACAATCCATAACAATGAAAAATTGAAAATTGTTAAGGAAAAATTGTGTTTATGGAGGTTGTAATCCTTGGTGTGATTCTCATTAGAGCGCTCTAGCCAAGGGTCTATTCACCGGTGTCATAAAAGGCTAAGTCCTCTCGGTACGGGTACCTGTGTGGGGGATATTAGAAAAAAAATTTGCTCTCCCAATTTTCAAATAAACAATATTTAAATAATGTAATTTTCGACTTGCACACGTTCATACGTAAAGATTCCTTATGGTTATAATACTTCAATCATGAAAATCGGATCATTTTCAATTTTATCAATTCGCAATAGTGTAAGTGACGATTATTAAATTAGTTCGATTATCTCAAGTAATTACCATTCGATTTTCGTCATTCAAATTCTTACAGCCTTTTCTAGTTTTACACATCGTTTATAAGCATGAATTTTTTTATTAACCAACTAATTTAATTCAAATTTAATTTCAAAGATCAAAATAAGCCCTCATAATAAGAATACGACGGCGGGCGACTCCGGCATACCCACAGGTCAAGAAGTATAAACTGCCGGGCGGTCTAAGCAACGTTCGTTTCGTACCAGGTGGTGAACACGTGTATCAAGTTGTCACCACCTTTTACTAAAAACGTAGTACCGTTTGTAATGCAGTGGCTACCCACGTGTACCCCCAGTGAAATGCGCGAGCCTGAAAGTGTGGCAGAAAAAACTTGGCATCAAAAACTATGGTGAAAAAATTTTTTCTCAGGTCGGTCGCGCGTGCTGTTCGGGAAGACTTGAGAAATAAAATTTCTTTCTTACGCTCTTCTTACCCTTTCTGAAGGTAAAAGCGGAAAAGTTTGTTTGCTACACGAAGATTCAGTTTTATTCTTTCATTTCGCTCTATAACTTGTGACTAGTATGTACAGTATATAAATATTTTTGTGACTAGTATGTACTGTATATAAATTAGTTTACGGGTAAACTCTGTTTTTATTCGTTCTTTTCATCAAATAAGTTTTATAATGCATTTTCTTGTCTGCATGATACGAATACAGCGCTTTTTATAGCCTAGCGGAGGAAAGTGGAAATTATTTTTTAATATTTTTTCAAAATTTTTTAAACATTGCAGTCATGCCGTAAATTTTACGTCTCTGTGAATTATTACAGAAATTTTCACATCGATCGTAGCACGATACGAAATCACTGCATTTTAAAAAATTTTGAACAAATATTAAAAAATAAGTTCCGCCTTCCTTCGCTACGCGATAAAAAGCGCTGAATTCGTACCATGCATTCGAGAAAATGCATTATAAAAGTTATTTGACGAAAAGAACGCATAAAAACAGAGTTTACCCGTAAACCAATTTATATAGGGTATATAATAGTCACAAAAATATTAAGTTTTCGAGCGTAATGAAAGAATAAAACCGAATCTTCGTGTAGCAAACAAACTCTTCCGCTTTTACCTTTCGAAGGGGTAAGAAGAGGGTAAGAAAGAGGAAAAATTTTATTTCTTTGACAGGCAACAGGAGGCGCAGAATTTCATTTCTCAAGTCTTCCCAGAAGATCGGTAATGCAGCTCAAACAGTACGCGCGACCGGCCCGAGCAAGAATTTTTTCACCATAGATTTACATGCCAAATTCTTTCAATGTGTATATACGTGTTTTCCTATAAAAGCGGCGGTAAGGCCCGTTCGCGGCATTATTCAATCGTAGATTTATCTATTGCGTGTTGAATTCAATAAAGCTTCGGTACGTTGCAGCATCAAGATACCTGTGTATTTATTATAACTCCTCATTCCTCTCTATCTTTCCAACTAAGAAAACGAACCATTACATTGTCGATCTTGCCAGGATAGAGAGAAAGAGAGTTACAAAGTTTGTACACAGATTTGATTCAATGGTGCCTATATTTTTTCCGGTGAGTTTTCCGTCGCCCGGAGAAGAGCTCGTCAATCATCCGGAAAATCCTGTTTATGATTTCGGAGAGAGAGTACAGGAACTGGCTTCCGAAAACTATCAGTTGGGAGAGTTGATTTGTTTGTTAGAGGAAAGAGTACATCGTCTCGAAGAATTAAATTTAAAGTTGGCTCTAGAACGTTTAGACGTGTTAGAGAAAACCGTTGAGCAGAGAAACATCGAAGTCGACGCTCGTCTGCAGAAGGTCGAAGAAGAAATCGACGTTTTGACATTAAAAATGTCAAACCTTTCTATTTAAAAGTGTTTTTTTATTCCAAAATTGCCAGTGTATAATTAGTGTATAAATAGTATTTTCTTTCCGTGCAAAAATTTATCATAAAAGAAATAGTTATATATATATATCAGAAGTAGAATCTCGGGTTTTTTTATTATTATATATTTCAATAATAGTTCAAAATATTCATGGTTAAATTTGTTTAATATGCAATATTGTCAATGACTTATAAATATTGCAATATTGTGTGGGAGACAAAAAGCCGATAGAATATGAACTAATGAAATATACGAATTTCGAAAAATAATATCCGAAAGGAGTTATAATAGAAAATTCGCTTAAAATTTGCAACTGAAATTTTTGTAAATTATAAAAGAGAATTTTATGAATTTTTTCACATGAAAAAACAATAATTTCGGAAGAAAAAATTTTTTCGACTCAAGCGAGATTCGAACTCTGATCGGAGAGTTTGAGGGCGGGAGCTTTACCTCTGAGTCATCTAACTCTTAGTAGACCAGCGGTGTTATATACTATCTGTGCCGAGTACACTATAGTATGATGGTGAAAACACGCAGTTCTAAGCTCCTTGAGGAGAATCAAGGTAGTTTGAAGGGAAAAAGAGATGCTTTGAATGAATCTCTTGCTAAATTAAAAGACGACACACACACTGACAATGCTCTTGAAGATGAAGTAATGGATTTCAATGAGCAAATTAATGAGAATATGCAAAATATACTTTTGTATATAGAAGAAAATGAAGTTGCTTTGCAAGATTTGACAAGCAATGTTCAAACTTCCGAAGGAAATTATCAAGAAGCTCTTAGACAAATAAAAGAACTTGAATTGAAATTAAATACAAGTGAAAAGGAGCTTGAATAATGATGCCAAAAACGAGATTTTGAGCGTCGTGATAACTGTAATGAGGCATCTAGGGGTGTTGAATTGATTAAAACAAAAATTCAACAACTCACAACAGATGTGAATGACATAAAAACATATGCTGAGAATATAAGTGAAGATGCGGATAAAATACGCACTTATATGTCTCAAGATATAACTCCAGAGTCAGCCATAAATGAAGGAGCTGTGGAGCATATAATTCAAAAGTATTTTGAACAATACGAGAAACAGAGAAACTTGAGGGATAATTCTCAAGTAAAATCTCTAGAGGAGCGCATTGTTTTTTTGGAAAATGCCAATAAACATTTGCTATCCAGATTAACAAAAGCTGAAAATTCGAATAAAAGTTATTGCACTCTAATAACAGAGATGCAGGACGTAATAATCGATCAAGATCAGCAATTCAGCGATTTAAGAACATTTAAGTTAAACGCTGAGAATGAAATAGACATTCTGCAAAGCAGATTAAGTACTCATGAGCTTAGCGTTGATAAGCATAGTGAGCAGCTCTACGATCTCATGAGAATGACGAAACATGTCAAAGATCATGAGATTGAAAATGAACTGAAAATTGATCTATTCAAAAGTCGGCTCAATAAAGATAATGAAAAATCTAGAGTTAGTCGAAATAACTCAATAAAATGGTCAGATGATGAAATAAGAGATAGGAGAGCTTCGACTAGACGATTGTCCAATAGTAGTCGATCTCCTTCGCCCATGAGACCAATAAAAGACAGGCTAAGAGAAAATATAACTAAGCCTAGTTTAACTTTGTCTCCGGACAGGAGTACAAGAATGAATCAGAGTTTCTTAAATATGAGTCGCTCTGCTTTTCGGAGAGAAAAAATGTCTGCTCCTATTTTCAAGGCTGATTTATCTGATAAGCCTATGAAATTTTTAAGGGAGATTAAAAGATATATGGGATCGGAGGACTTGCCTCTAGACGATGTTAAGTATATTTTTGCACGTTCTTTGAGAGGTACAGCAGGTAGTTGGTGGGATATGATAGAGAATTCTATCTCATCATTCGATCAATTCGAAAAAGAATTCAAACAGAGATTTTGGAATTCTGATATCACTGACCAAATCAAAAGAAAAATTGAATATGGTACATACAGTGATATGGAGAAAAAGACTCGAGTAGAATATACTACTAAATTAATGAATCAAGCAGTAGACATAGGAGAAATGTCTGAAAAAGAGCTTGTAAGAAAACTTGCGGATCATCATGGATTCGAAGTAAGATTTGCAGTTTCTACACAGAAAATAGAAACTAAATCAGGTTTGCTTGATTTATTATCTTGCAAAGATATTGGAATGCAGAGGGAAAAAGAGAGTAAATCTGTATTATCCAATAAATCTACTGATTCTGGTGCTAGTACTAATTCAACAGTACAGAATTCTCAGAAAAATTTTAAACCTTGGAACAATCAAAGGTTTAATAATAATAACAGTAACAATCTGAATAGTCAAAGTAAATCCGAGGAGAGCTCTGAGACTAATAAAATTCAAGCTAAATCCGGAGTAGCTGCGACTAGTCAGAAAACTTCTGGTGGACAGAATACATTTAAGAAAATGCCACAGAAGAGTACTGGTACTAAATCGAAAAATGGACATGACATTTACTCTTTAGAGAGAAATTTTAAAGAATCCGTTAGAGGCATGCGGAATGTCGAGAAACTAACGACAGTCGCAGCATGTGCCCCGGATTTTATCTCAAATAGAGAGAGAGTAATGAAGCGAGTGATTCTAGAAAAGGATATATTCAAACGATTTTTGAAGATCCTAGAGGAGCCTTGTTAGATGGTCCGGACGAGATAATTCAAAAATGCCAAAACACAGAGTGTCCTGTGATTAAAATAAATTTGCAAGATGTTGAGGTAGAAGCTCTCATCGATACAGGCAGCCCTATCACGTGCATTTCTGATGAATTTTACAGATTGCAAGTTGATAAATTTAATAAATGTCCAAAGTTACCTATAATAGGACAAGTTATTAAAGGGGCTATTGGAGCTCAATCTGTCCGTCTAAAGATTCAATTTTTTGCGGAAGTTACTATTGGAAAAACAAGCAAGAATCTTAATATCATTGTAATTCCGAGATTATCTAGGGATTGCATAATTGGAGTTGATGCTATGGAAAGTTTTGATATGTCCATCAAATTTCGTATGGGCACAGTGGGGTTAAGAGAATCAAAAGATAATATGGAATGGTTAATTTATAAAACCTCTCCATTGAGTATAGAAGAGATAAATCATCGTTGCATTGAGTCAATCGAAGATTTTGGAGAAGTTGAGGATTCTTGGAGTCAGGAGGAGCAAGCCGAATTAAATGTAGGTCGGACTTTTCTCTCTGAACTCAATAAAAATTACTCAGAGTTGCATGAAAATCAATGCGAGGCGTCTCTGGTAATTAATAATTTGTTATCAGATGACACAGATCTATATGACATTACAGTGCAAGAAGTAGAAGAGAAACTTCAGAATTGCCTCTGTAAAAATCCGAAAACTATCGACAGTCTCAGAAATCTCATCTGGAGATATAAAAAGGTTTTTTGTAAAAAACCAGGATTATTAAAGAATTTTGAATATAAAATCAAGATCAAAGATGATTCTACATTTTATGTTGCTCCATATCCTATTGCAATTAACAATAGAGAAATTGTTAGAGCAATGATAAAAAAGATGTTAGACTGGAAAGTGATTAGAAGGTCAAACAGTCAATACATTAGTCCATTGGTGACTCCAGTAAAAAAAGACGGAACGGTGAGGCCGTGTCTTGATGCTAGAGAGGCAAATAAGCACTTTGTAAAAGATTATGAGTCTCCTAGAAATGTAGAGGAATTATTGCAAATTTGTGATGAAATTGCAGTGATGACAAGTCTCGATTTAACGAGTAGTTTTTGGCAGATACTGTTAGCCGAAGAAAGCAAAAAATATACTGGTTTTATGCAGGAAGGCAAAGTATATGAATTTAACGTTTGTTCTTTTGGCACCAGTGTAAGTACCTCAGTATTAGTGAGAGGCTTAGATTTTGCTATCAGAGGGCTCGGTAAAAACATAATAAATTTTGTAGATGATTTATTATGTATCTCCGGATCAGAAGAAGCTCATTTAGTGCATCTTGAAAAATTATTTAAAAGACTAGAAGAGTATAATTTCACTCTTAGTCTTAAAAAGACACATTTCTTTAGACAAGAAATTGATTTTCTTGGCTTTACGCTTACTCCTGAAGGAATAAAAGCTCAGGAAGCAAAGCTTGAACTAATAAGAGAATTTCCAATACCTAGAAACCATAGACAATTAAAAGGTTTTCTTGGTTTGGTAAATTTTTATGGTAGAATGGTTGACAAGTTTGCATATGCAATTGAACCATTATTCAGATTACTAAGAATAAAAAAGTGGGGGCGGGGGGACAAAGAGAATGAAGCATTTCAAAATGTTAAACATTTATTCTTGGAAAATGCTACTTTGTCTCATCCTGATCCTACGAAACCTTATATATTAAGAACAGATAACAGTGATTTTGCGATAGCAGGTGCTCTGTCTCAATTAGATGAAAATGGAGTGGAAAAAGTCATAAAGTTCGTTAGTCGTACTTTAAAAGGTAGCGAATTGGCTTATTTCACTACCGAAAAAGAACTTCTTGCAATTGTTTTTTGCATAATGAAGTTAGACGATTATTTAAGAATGGTGAAAGTGCAGGTGAAAACTGATCACCAAGCACTGATTTATATGTTTAATTGTCGATTTACCAGTGCGAGAATACGCAGATGGGTAATGGCAATACAAGACTACGATCTTCATTTTGAAAATGTAAAAGGGAAAGACAATGTCGTGCCTGACTTATTATCAAGGCATCCCGATTACATGAGCACGGTAAGAAACAAGCCTGGAGAAATTGTAATCTCGGCTGTTAATAGAAAAAGAAAACTGAGTAAAGAAATGATCTCAGTTTTTAAGAATTTTAAAACTCATCAAGAAGAAGATGAGAAAACTCAGCAAATGAAAGCTAAAGCTGTACCAGTTTTAGACAAAATTCCAAATAAAAATCTTAAAATGCCGACTTATATTGTGAAAGAAAATTTGACTTATAAAAAAAATTGTTTTGAGCAGTATTTGTTGGTGATGCCAGAAAAGTTCGTAAGTAAATTCATTTTAGAATTACATGAATTTTATGGTCATATTGGAACTAGAAAATTACAAAAAATGATACAAAAAGATTTTTTTGTGAAAAATTTGAAACATAAAATTTCTTACTTGTTATCTACCTGTGACTCGTGTCAAAGAAACAAAGTTTCGACGAGGCCGAGCACTGCTAAAAGACAAACAATTGTTCCAGAGAAGCCTGGTGATTTATTATCAGTGGATTTTTATGGTCCATTACCAACTTCTACTGCAGGAATGAAGTATATCTTTGCAACAATTGATGTCTTTAGTAAACTGGTAGTCTTATACCCGATAAAGAAAGCCAATACAAATACTGTATTGAGAAAAATTTTTGATCATTATATCAAAAATTTTGGAAAGCCAAAGAGAATCATGTGTGATCATGGTACTCAATTTACTTCTAAAAAATGGCAGCAAAGATTAGAAGAAGAAAATATACAATTAGTATACTCTTCTGTGTGCCATCCACAAGGAAATGTGGTAGAAAGAGTAAATCGAGAGCTTGGTCGATTTTTCAGAACGTTCGTTAGTGATAAACATACAGGATGGGCTCCGTATGTTAATATCATTCAATCAATAATTAACGAAACGTATCACGAAACGACTGAGTACACGCCTCTGGAGTTACATTTAAATATAAAACCTAGTAGTGTGTGGAAAGTATGGATAAGAACTAATATCCATGCGGATGATTTAATACATGAAGAAAAAATATTCTTGTCAAGAGAAAGAATCAGAAAAAAGGGTGAAGAACGTAATGAAAAATTCAATAAAGAAAAAAAAGTTTTTTCACGAAATATGAAATTGGAGATGAAATACTCGTACGTGCTAATAATGTCTCAGATGCAGAGAATAGACAAGTATCTAAATTTTTCTCTGTATATGAGGGGCCGTACGAGGTACAGAGGATAATAGGTGAAGATACCTATTTTTTAATCGACAGAAATACACAAAATGAGAGAGGAAGATTTCACGCGGATGACTTGAAAAAATATAAGCGTCGTGTAGAAATTTAAACGGCGAAAATCGAGCTACTCTCGCTCAGGAACTCTTATGGGAGTTACATGAGAGTGGAGGGAAGATAGTCGCAGTGGCATAATATTGATGCATTTGCCTATACGGGATTTTTTTTTATAAGAGCGCTCCATGAGATAGAAAGAAATAAAGAAATTGTCGCTTTCACTTGCTCTTTAAAGTAAAAATTATTTAAACTAGATCCTGATTTATATATGGGATAGTTTGAATAAATTTTTAGGAGAGAAATTAAGAATTTTTTTTTAGAAGTGGAGGTTTATTTTTTTTAGATGTTTAATATTAATTTAGATGTTTAAAAATAAATAAATACACTCTAGTCTTGACTTATATTATAAGACTAGAGTGTATGGTAAAGAAATTATCAAGATTCATTGTAAAAAAAGGTTGAAACAGAGTAACTTCGTTGAAAGTGCTCTGATTTCGATTTTAAAAAATGTAAAAAAATCGAATAAATTTTGCTTGAAATTGCAAAATTTTAATTTATTTCGATTTATTATAATTACTTATTGTTGGAAGTAGCAACAATTAGTAATTTTAGATGAAAAAAATTTTTCCCTAAGATGGGATCGAACCGGCGATCTTCGGGTTCGAGGGCATGCACGTTGGCGCGATGCCACCATGCCATATACTTGCACTCGGAAAAATTAGAGTCATGTATTATATGGCTATGAAGATTTTTTTTTTCTTCTGTGAAAACTCCTGAAAGCGTTGACGGAGTAATTTTTTTATACACATAGGACACAAATATGCCTATGTTGTATATTAATTTCCCAAAAGCGTTGCGGGAAAAATCACGCAACATGTGTGGTTTTGCTGTTGTGAGTTAAGGTATAACTGAGTTCACTGATCGGGAATAGAGAGGTCAGTGACTCAGAGATGTTTACACGAGACAGTTTCGGGGCTGGTAGTTGGAAAATAGATCAGTTATGAGCCTCTCGTGTAACAAGAAGCATGTCTGAGGACGAGATTATATTGACTGTTCAGGACTATGATATAGTTCTGGATAGTCCAAAAGAGGAGTGGGATTACCTCTTAGAGGAGATGGAGGTTCTGGTGGCCGTCGAGAAGGAGGAGAAGGCGACGCAGACTAGGCAGAAGCTGGAGGAGAGCCTGGGCGATAAGATTATTTGGCCTTCGGGAAAATTTGTCAGAAGGAGAGTGAGGTGGAGGCCACCAAAAGGAAGAGCGACCCAGACAGTGGATGCTCTCGAGCCAGAGGAAGGTGAGCATTCAGCTAAGGAAAGATAGGAGATGGCACCACTCGTTTATGCTAGTTATTAAAATAAACTAATATTTTGAAACTTTTATCCATGCTCGAACAGGTTCGACTTTAATTGTTTATAGCGAATTTGCTGTACAAATTCAACTGTTTGCGGACTCGGATTATTAATGTACACACTCTTCCGAGTGGTTTCAGCCAAAAAAATCTGTTTTCAGCTTAATTTGACTGGCCTACATGTTAAATATTGTTTTCATAGCCATTTACTTGCCATTTTTTATAGGCATGTTTGCAAGCTTGAAAATACCTCGTAATATGATTTAATAATATTTTCGTCCATTTTCATTCTAAAAAATGTCTTAGAAAGGTTCGAAAAAGCGTTTCATCGCAAGGCGAAAAATGGTCCCATTTTTGGCCCTTTCCTAACAAAATAAGAGTTTTACTGGCTTTTAAATGATATGTTTTTCCACCAGAGTTTTTACGAATTTTTTACGATTTCCGAATTTATTACGATTTTTCAGAATTTTTTACGATTTTTACGAATTGTTTACGATTTTTACGAATTTTCTCCTATTTTTAGTCAGATTTACGATTTTATAATTTTTTTCGATTTTTACGAATTTTTCCCGAACTTTTCCGAATTTTTCCGATTTTTTTCACTGCTCATTTCCGCCGTACAGCAGATTTTAAATTCTCGCAAGGTTGCCACTACAAAATTAAAAGAAAAATGTCATTTTGAATACGCAGCTTCTTCAACCGGACTCTAGATAAGCAGCTTCTCCAGCCGGACTCTGAATAAGCAGCTTCTTCAACCGGACTCTGGATAAGCAGCTTTTCGAGCCGGACTTTGAATAAGCAGCCTTTTCATCTCAGCCTTCGATATATGTATATGGGTGATGCTCTGACAAATCGAGCGCGCCATTTTTTAACCCCCCCGCCCCAAAAATATTTTTAAAACATTCTTTACGAGTCTATGAGTGCCTCTGAATTTTTTCAGACTTTTCCATCACTTTTATTTAAGTTACAGAGGCTCAAAGTTGGCATTGTAAGAATTTTTTGCATTTTTTGCCTATTTTCGTTAATTTGTAGCTCCTCAAGGGAACATTTTTAACGATAAACACATACAACATCTTTTGAGTAAGTTTGCTCTAGTTTAAGGAAAAATATGGCCAAAGTCATATATATATTTTTGCTTCTACGAATAAACGTTTTGAGCCTTAAAATGAAGTTTTCAGCTTGATCGATCATCAATATCGAAGCCAAAAAATTTGAAAAGATAGTTTAACTCATTATAAAAGAACCTGTGAAAGTTCCAGAATGTCAGAGGCCTTGGTTTCTCTGTGAGAAATAAATATAACAGCTCATTTATTAAAAAACACAATTTTATTAAAAATGACTTGTTTAGCTCATCAAAAAATGTAGGTGATACAGTGAAATATTAGCATAATACATCGAAATTTTGTTGCACTACTTGTGTGAAAAGACTCTATCGATCTCTCCGAGGCAGTTTGTAGGGAAAAATTGTGTAATCATTTTTCCCTACAAACTGCCTCGGAGAGATCGATAGAGTCTTTTCATACAAATATCAAAGAATGCCGCGGGATAAATTCATGATAGACAGTGTATACACTAATCTATATACAAATTTGTTGCACTACATTATAAAAATGCTATAAAATATCCCCATGCAATCAGTTTTAACATTTATAATAATTAAAATAAACTGAACAAGATTTTATACTTTGAAAAGCACACCCGGGTGCCTCAATATATAATAGTTTCAAGGATATTTGACTTATATGAAAGTCAATAAACCATTAATTATATTCAATACATTCATGCTCATTATTTATTTTTATTTAGTTTTATTTAAAAACAAATTTTAAAAAGCATTTTTTAAGGGAGAGCAAATTAAGCTCTAGCAGAAGGAACTATCTCTCCATCTCTCTAATAAATGCATAAATGTACCAAAATTAGACTTTAGAACAAATTAAAAAATTTTTGGGAAAGATTGACGGTAAAAAGGGTAGATGAGATCTAGCGAACAATACAGAGTAAGTCAGAAAAGCCAGAAAACATTTATTAGATATGAAAATAATGTTTTTAAACGAAAAATAAAGCAACGGAAGAAAACTTGTGTTTTCCGATAAGAATATTTTTTTATGAAATCGCCTAGAGTACTGAGACTTGATGTCTGAGTTAAAGAATTTAACGACGAATACTCACATATAAATATGTTATACATTGTTTTGTTTATATCGTTACAAGTTTAAAAATGTAGCTATTATTTATAACTATTTATAACTATTTATAACTACTGAGAGAGATAGAGAGAGAGAGAGAGATTTTCAAACTGTCATATGCTATGTACAATGTATATCTGTATACCTATACTTTTGGAGAGTTAGCCTTCAGCAAGAGACTGGTGGGAGATGGGCAACGCTGTACTGGTAGAATTTGATGGAACCACTTTCTGTTTCGTCGAAATGCTCTCACGAATTTTGCAACAGAAACATGTGGCGGCTACTCATTCAAGTAAGAGAAATCCTGTGATTTGCCCATTTTTTATATTTCGAATCTGTGGCTATACCTGTGACAGTGCCTGCTTTTCTTTACTCATTTAAAATTTTGAACGAGATAGTGCTAGTGTCTCCGAAGGAGTTCATCTGTTTTATTACGGTTTTATGATTGTAAAGTTTAAAAATAAATTTTTAGATAAATAAAATATGGATTAATTTATTTATTATGTAATAAAAAAAGCATTAAGAATAACAGGGAATTTTGAATGAAAAAATCGGCTAATTTTGAGTTAAAAAATATACTCCCGGCTGAATCCCCAAAAATGTATTACCGGGGAAATAAGTAACGAACACGTTTATTTATACAGATATAAAGATAATAAGCAAGTTAAAGAAGAATGATCTGTCCGAATAAGAAATGGTTTACCAATAAGATAGCGATGAAGATTTCTTAAAGACTCTATTATAGTAAGAAGTTCTCGACGAGTCACAGAATAATTTCTTTCTTAGAGAGGATTTTACTATAATAGCCTATCGCTCGTTCTTTATCATCCTGTATCTGTGAAAGGACTGAACCAATTCCATGGTCTGAAGCGTCAATATTTAAAATGAATTCAGACTCAAGGGATGAAGATGCTAAAATGGGAAGAGAAATGAGTTTTTTCTTTGAATTTAGAATAAGCATTTTGACATTCTTCTGACCAAATGAATTTAGCCGAGTCCTCAGTGAATTTATAGAGTTGCTGGGCGACGCTCCGGCCATACTGTATTGGCATCCAATGCGGTTATGGAAGGGGCGTTTGAACTCGTGGCTCGGACTCTTGGACTTACTGCCTGGCATAGCATTAGTGCCACTTCTTCGTTTCGTATGCGAGCCTAGTGTGCTGTGCTATTGCGTTGGGGTCTTCATTAATCCGTTTAGAATTATTATATATGTATGTGTATGGTCCTGCGGGATATATAAGCAATTGTAAATTTCGGGGAAGCCAGTCGTTGTTTGATCTCCTCCGGTGTCGCATTACCATCTAGCGGCACCGGTTCCTCTGCAAAATAACTCGTTGCCACATGTAAAAGAGTCTTTGTAATTTGTATTATTTATTTATTATCAATATTGTTCATTAGTATAATTTTGTTCATTAGGGACGACAGTCAGATGGTCGTGTCGAATTTGTAATTTTATATTAAGAAGTTTTTATTATTTAAGGTAAATGTTGTTCATTTATTTTCCACGATTATTGTTATTTTAAATTTTATTAATTATAAAAAATTTTATATAGCCCTGAAGAGGACCGATAATCGGTCGAAACGTTGGCAAAATATAAGAAACTTTGGCTGGAAGAGATGCATCTATTCATTTCTCCTAAACAACCAGTCGAGCGATAGAATCAATTTTAATAATAATAGTTTATAAAGAGGTTTAGCCATATCTGCAAAACCTTTAACTAAAGTTCTATAGTAACCACAAAAGCTCACAAAATTAAGAACATCTTTCTTCTTTTGAGGAATAGGGCAATTTTTAACACAGTCTATCTTCTTAGGATCAGCAGTTTTCCCCTTCTCAAAGACAGTATAACCTAAATATTCAACCTGTCTCCTAAAGAAAACACATTTCTTCTAGTTAAGACATAAACCTGCTTATTGAAAACGAATGAAAACCTTTCTTAAATGAGAAATCATTTCATTAGAAGACCTAGCTAAAACCATAACATCATCTATATAGACTAGACAGAAATCTGAAAGGTAATCTCTAAGTAATTTTTCCATTAAACGTTGGAAAGTGGCCTTTCCCAATAGAAAATGCTGTACATTTCCTATCCTCTTTTCGAATTTTGACCTGCCAATAACCACTTTTTAAATCTAAAGTACTGAACCATGAAAATCCTGGTAATTTATTCAAAGTGCGAGGCTGAAACCTGGGTGGTGACCGGCTCTCACAAGGCCACCAAAGGGGTCGAGGCCGGAGGAAGGGAGGAGATGGTTGTGAGGATACTTCTGGAAGGGGAGGAGGTCGAGGCACTGAAGGCCCTAGACTGGCGAACTTTTCTGGGGAGTAGTAGGGCGCATGTCGTCCCCCTGAAGGGAAAGGACGTAGTACAAGGGGAAAAAAGGAGGAGGATGCTATGGAGGTGGAAACCACCAGGACAGGGTTGGGGGCAGCGGCCACAGAGGAAGACACCCCTAATGACAATTAGGGGGACGAAGCAAGGCGCGGGCGCGACCATGGGGGCTAGCTTTGTAACAGCAACCACAATTGCGTTCGCGCCGATCAACTTACACCACTGCAAAAGCGCCACGGCTGTTCTAGCTAAGCGCATGGCAGAGGTAGACACAGGTATCTGTGAACCAGAACGGAAGAGGATATGTATATATTTAGGTTAGCGCGCAGGGAATACAAGAAGGCCATTGAGGAGGCCAGGACCACGGGGTGGAGGAGGGCCTGCAGCGCGTGGACGGACCTTAAGGACACGGCCAGGTTGTGCAGAATACTCCAGAATCCCAAGGGTACCTTGGATGACACAATCAAGGTAGGCGAGGGTTGGGCGGAAAGTGCGGAGGATGCTCTCTCAGAGCTGCTCAGGAAGCATTTCCCGGACCATAAAGTGGGAGAAAAGGAGGAAAAAATAGGACATAGGCCTGGTGGATGCGACTGGCGAATAGCCAGGCGCATCAGTAGTAGGGGAAGAATAAAATGGGCTTTGGACTTCTTTGAGCCATATAAAGCTGCAGGATTGGACGGAATTTTTCCGGCTTTGTTACAGCAGGGGAAGACGATACTCGGGACTGCAGTGGAGCAGTTATCTAGGGCGTGCCTGGCATATGTGCACACACCAGACAAATGGAGAAGGGCGAAAGTGGTGTTTCTCCCTAAATCAGGGAAGGCGCAGCATTCGGTCGCAGGGGATTATAGACCGATCAGCCTGACCTCGTTTCTCTTGAAAGCGCTGGAAAGGATAGTAGATAGGTATACTAAAGAAGAATGCCTGGAAACGGCACCACTACATAGTGGACAGCACGCTTACTAGGTGGGGAAATCGGTAGGGACGGCACTAACGGGGGCTGTTTTCCGAATAGGGGGGTATGGAAAGGAGAGGATTAGTACTGGCGGCTTTCGTGGACGTAGGTGGTGCATTTAACCACACTACCAGGGAAGCCATGGCGGAGGGACTGGTGGAGCACGGTGTCTCACGGACGGTGTTCAACTGGATATGGGGTATGCTGAGCAGCAGGGTGGTCGAGGCGCACTGGGGCGCGAGCTCTAGGAGCTGCAGAGTGAGGAAGGGATGTCCACAAGGGGGAGTACTATCTCCTACTCTGTGGTGTATGGTAGTGGACGGTTTGTTGAGGAAGCTGGAGGATGCAGGTATATACTCGCAGGCGTATGCTGACGACATCCTGATTCTAGTGAGAGTCGACAACGGGGATGTAGTGGTGGGAGTCATGCAGTACGTGTTGAGCCTCGTGGAGGAGTGGTGCAACACAGTGAGGCTAAGCGTGAACCCCAGGAAAGTGAACGTCATGCTATGTACAACCAGGTACAAGACCAATGCGGTAGAGGGGCTTGCCTTGAATGGCATTCCACTGAAGCTGTCAAAGAAGGTTAAATAGGCCAAGCAATAGAGCTAAAAAAGGGACAATTTTCAAGTGGTAATGCTAACAGGTATAGAAGTGCACGAATTGATCAATAATAATGTGTACATTGATAAAAAAATATTGCCCACCGATTTGTCTGGGAATTGCATTTGTTATTAACAATTAACTTGCAAAAATGTGATTTTTTGCATTTTTTTTCGGTTTTTCGCACATAAGTCAAAAACTATTAAAGATATGGAAAAAAACAATAATATGAATTTGTTGAATGTAGTATTAAATTTCAAAGAAAATGAGCTATTGAAAAGCTCAGTAGCATGAATGGAAGCCGAGATATATAGAAGAAAGCGTTAAAATATGCCGAATTTTCAAAAAATCATAAGTCGGCCATTTTTTGACATAAGGAACTAAAATTTTGGGCTTAAGAAGGTATGCATACGTACTTTATACAAAAAAAAATTTGGCACTGTACAACAATTATTTTTGCAGTTATAGCGATGTGAATATTTACATGACCGAATTTGCAGTCGTTCCTGTTCATCTAATTTTGGTCCTATTTCAAAATTTAAAAAAGTTTTGTAAAGTTGACGTTTCACACAACAAAACGCATTGTTTACTTTTTCGATAGCATGCCTCTAAGCAGCCTAAAAAAGCGGTTAAACATGGGCAAAAACGCCGCGCGCGCGAAGAGTAGGGGACGCGTCGGTGATCGAGGGGAAGCGTATATACAGATATACAAGGTAAGTTTTAATAAATCATAAATTATAAATAAATAATCGAATTCCTCGGGTCGAAACACCCTGAATTAAAAAAAAATGATTAAAATACATGCATTACTTCCCGAGTAAATGCATTGAAAAGATATACTTCTTGCGCGTGGCAAGGCCTGTATATCTGTATATACGCTTCCCCTCGATCAACGACGCGTCCCCCACTCTTCGCGCGCGCGGCGTTTTAGCCCATGTTTAACCGCTTTTTTAGGCTGCTTAGAGGCATGCTATCGAAAAAGTAAACAATGCGTTTTGTTGTGTGAAACGTCAACTTTACAAAACTTTTTTAAATTTTGAAATAGGACCAAAATTAGACGAACGGGAACGACTGCAAATTCGGTCATGTAAATATTCACATCGCTATAACTGCAAAAATAATTGTTGTACAGTGCCAAATTTTTTTTGTATAAAGTACGTATGCATACCTTATTAAGCCCAAAATTTTAGTTCTTAATGTCAAAAAATGGCCGACTTATGATTTTTTGAAAATTCGGCATATTTTAACGCTTTCTTCTATATATCTCGGCTTCCATTCATGCTACTGAGCTTTTCAATAGCTCATTTTCTTTGAAATTTAATACTACATTCAACAAATTCATATTATTGTTTTTTTCCATATCTTTAATAGTTTTTGACTTATGTGCGAAAAACTGAAAAAAAATGCAAAAAAATCACATTTTTGCAAGTTAATTGTTAATAACAAATGCAATTCCCAGACAAATCGGTGGGCAATATTTTTTTATCAATGTACACATTATTATTGATCAATTCGTGCACTTCTATACCTGTTAACACAAAAATCGTGAAAAAACCTCTATTGATTGGCCTAAAATACTTGGGGGTCACAATAGACTCAAAGCTCAATGAAGGTTGCAGTAGTGGCACAGATGAGACTCAAGAGAATGTCTGTGACACTGTATCTGTTGACGGTTCTTGAAGGAACCGAGGATTTTCTTCCCTTCGAGGAGTATTAACATTAATCCGTATCGACATCGTAACCACAATTGATGTGGCACGGAAACAATAATTTTGCAAGGCTTGTGAATCGCATCAAGAGAAGGATACTGAAGAGTACAGAGAATGGTTTGATGCAAATCAAGATCAGTGCTCCGCCAATCATCAGGGAAGTTCTGGAAAAATGGAAGTAGATGGTAGAAATGTTCAGAAGATCAGGGACAATCCACGGAATCAAGTACAAGAACTACATAGGAGATGGCGACTCGAAAGTATACAAGGCTCTCTGTGATGCCAAGCCTTATGGAGAAGATTTTTTCATCAAGAAGACGGAATGTGTTGGACATGTGCAGAAGAGGATGGGGACAAGGCTTAGAAATCTCAAAAAAGCTTTAGCTGGCCAAAAACTGTCATGGTATAGGCATTGGTGGGTAGAACCGTTTGACACCTCAAAGGATCGACCAGCTAACTCAGTATTATGGCAATGCCATCTGAGGTCATCATAATTGTGTTGAAGAAATGTCCAATGCCATCTGGACGACTATTTACCACAAAGTATCAATAAATAAAGAGCCAAAACACCAGCTTTGCCCACCAGGATCAGACAGTTACAGCTAAAGACAAGAAGAAACTAAGAACTTTTCAACACCGAGAGAGTATTCCTGTGGCAATCATGGATGCAACATCATGCTGGGACAAGAGTGCAGATGAACAACGTCTTTTCTGGTCTGACAAGAGAGCAATGGAATCTACTATTTATATGGAATTTATTGAAATTAAATGTATGCTTGTGTTTATTACTATGATCGTGTGAGGCATTATTATCCGATTTTTGATGTTCCTCAATACGTGTACACACACTCCTCTTCGTTGGACCAACATATGTAGCAGTGCAATCATTTTTTTCATGTTTTTTGTCTCTCTTGTCTTTGCCTTTTACATTGACGTTACTCATATGACTATGAAGTTTCGGAACGGTGGTAATATTGTTATGTTTCAATGAATGCTGTGTACATTCGTAGAAACCATTTACGTAAGGCAAAGAAAGGATGTTTCGATGATTTGCACTATTGTCACGCTGTTGAAATTGTCTAGTCTAATTTATAGTTTTTAGACGTTTTTCTATATACTTATTGGTAAAATCGACAAGATAATTATTATCTAATAGCAGTGTTTTTATAATGCTAATGTTTTTCTTGTGGAAACATTTGTCAGATAGTTTGATTGCTCTGTCTACTAGATTATATACCATTGCGATTTTTCGGCAATTAGGATGTTGCAATAGGTATTTTAAAAATCTGCCGGAAAAAGTAGGTTTTGTAAACCAGTCAGTTTTTATTTTTCCTGTCTCTCTCATCAATAAAACGTCTAGGAAGCTTATAGAGTTATCATTTTCAATTTCAGGATTAAACTGTAATCTATTATAGTCAGGGAGTCAGGGAGTTCAATAGTGGGATATCGTGCACTTTCTGCAAAAGATTTTTTGACAGTCAAAATTTGTTTGTGGTAACCTGCTGAAAGTAACCCTAAATTCTCGACTTCGGACCTGATCGGGAACATTGTTATTATTGCAAAATAAACTTCAAAAAAGCACTTTTTTTTAGTTTTCCGCGAATAACGTTTTTGTAACGCATTTTATGCAAAAAAAGGTAGAGAGGAAAGTTGTTTAGAATTGAATTTCCAATCAGACACATGTATTCCCGAATGCAAAATTAACTTTTTTCATCGCTAAATTGTTAAACAAAAAAAAACTTTTTCCAAATTTTCACATTGCCACAGTTTTTTCAAAAAAAAGATCTTTTTCGCCGGATAAGCTCTCAATGATGACTTTTAGTACAAACAATCTAAAAATCGTTGCCCGATCCGTATATCTCAAAATGGCGTCCTATTGCAAAATTATTTACCCGAAAATTTCAAATTCATTTCAAATTTGCCCATGGAATGATAAACGGATCCAACTGCGCTTAATCGATAGCTTTTGACGTACTTAATAAATGCTAAAAAGGAATTTTCTTAAAATTAATATTTAACAACATTTTTAGCAATAAATAGTTTTTATTTTCGCCAAGTTTTAAGTTAGAGAAACGCGGTAAAATGCATTTTAAAGTACTTAAAAAACCATGAATTTTCGTAAAAAAATCGTCAAGATCCGACCAATAGGAGCCGAGATACGAAATTTTTTTCAACCGACGATTACACCGAAACTATTTAATATTTTTTAATGAATTTTCACACAATGCTTGTTCAAATGATGCTCTAGATGATAGCATTTTTCTTAATAGTTGTAATGGACTTAATTCTTATACAAGGACCGATGAACGGATGCGAGATCAGCGCGCGCGGCCGCGCGACTGCTCCGGCCGGGCGGCGCGGTGGTGGGGGGGACCGCCGCTGCGGCTTTCGTGAACCTTAGATGCAAATTGATTTTCTCGGCAACCAAAGGTTCTACGGTAATGCTTTTTTTTTTATTTTATGTGTTTTTTCCTCAACTTTCACGTCGTGAGAATGAAATTTACATGAGTGCAATGCAAATACCCGAAAATTACGTTTTTTAGATGTAAATTGAATTTCTCGGCAACCAAAGGTCCTACGTCAATGCTTTTTTTTTAATTTTATGTGTTATTGCCTCAACTTTCACGTCATGTTAATTAAATTTTCATAAGTGCCATACAAACACAAGAAAATTTCATGTTTTCTGTTATATGCAGTACTACATAATGTATTCATATTTTGTATATATAAGTGTGTATATTAATTTAAAAGCTCAATACAAGGATAGTGTTTGCTTACGATTTCAGCATTAAACGGAATTAAAGAATTAATGTCCATAAAATATAATTGTATACAACTTTCTGGAGCTGCATTGAATTTAATCGATTTACATGAGATTATACTTATGTATATAAATGTTTGTACATGTATAAAATAACTTTTTATCTGTTTCAACAGCGAATATGATTTTTTTGTAAGATCCTACGTGTATATACGCATACAGCACGCACAGATACACACACACGCACGCGCAGTACACAAACATACACACACGCGCGCGCGCAGCACACTAACATACACACACGCGCTTGCGGGGGTTTTTTATGGCATAAAGTGGAGAATGGATTATAACCTATAGGAGAGGAACTGTCACTTTTAGCGCAGTATGAGGAAAAATTGTTTAATAAGAATTAAATGCATGCACATTTTTTTAATTTTCAAATATTACATATTTTAAGTTGTATATAGAGGAAAAATATTTAATTTATTGACGTGAATGTTGAGAAAAAAAACTTTAAATTAAAAAAAAGCATTACCGCAATAGGACCTTTGGTTTACTTTTTAAACCATTTTCTCCCCTTTACGCTATGAAAAAACGCGCATGCGTGTGTAAGATCCTACGTGTATATACATTATACACGTAGGATCTTACAAAAAAATCGTATTCGCTGTTGAAACAGATGAAAAGTTATTTTATACATGTACAAACATTTATATACATAAGTATAATCTCATGTAAATCGATTAAATTCAATGCAGCTCCAGAAAGTTGTATACAATTATATTTTATGGACATTAATTCTTTAATTCCGTTTAATGCTGAAATCGTAAGCAAACACTATCCTTGTATTGAGCTTTTAAATTAATATACACACACATATATACAAGATATGAATACATTATGTAGTATTGCATATAACAGAAAATATGAAATTTTCTTGTGTTTGTATGGCACTTATGAAAATTTAATTAACATGACGTGAAAGTTGAGGCAAAAATACATAAAATTAAAAAAAAAAAAGCATTAACGTAGGACCTTTGGTTGCCTTTTTAAACCATTTTCTCCACTTGACGCCATGAATAAGCGCGTATATGTGTGTATGTGTGTGTGCCGCGCGCTCGTATACACATACGATTTTAAAAACGTTACACATGCGTAAATATATATAGAAATAAGTATGTTATCCTACGAAAATCGATTAAATTCAATGCTAGTTTAAAAAGTTTTACATAACGCGAAGCGATAACTTATAGTTGAAAACCATATTTTATCGACATTAATTCCTTAATTTCGTTTAATGCAGAAATCGTAAGCAAACACTATCCTTGTACTGAGCTTTTAAAATTAATATACACACTTATATATACAAAATATGAATACATTATGTAGTACTACATATAACAGAAAACATGAAATTTTCTTGTGTTTGTATGGCACTTATGAAAATTTAATTAACATGACGTGAAAGTTGAGGCAATAACACATAAAATTAAAAAAAAAGCATTGACGTAGGACCTTTGGTTGCCGAGAAATTCAATTTACATCTAAAAAACGTAATTTTCGGGTATTTGCATTGCACTCATGTAAATTTCATTCTCACGACGTGAAAGTTGAGGAAAAAACACATAAAATAAAAAAAAAGCATTACCGTAGAACCTTTGGTTGCCGAGAAAATCAATTTGCATCTAAGGTTCACGAAAGCCGCAGCGGCGGTCCCCCCCACCACCGCGCCGCCCGGCCGGAGCAGTCGCGCGGCCGCGCGCGCTGATCTCGCATCCGTTCATCGGTCCTTGTATAAGAATTAAGTCCATTACAACTATTAAGAAAAATGCTATCATCTAGAGCATCATTTGAACAAGCATTGTGTGAAAATTCATTAAAAAATATTAAATAGTTTCGGTGTAATCGTCGGTTGAAAAAAATTTCGTATCTCGGCTCCTATTGGTCGGATCTTGACGATTTTTTTACGAAAATTCATGGTTTTTTAAGTACTTTAAAATGCATTTTACCGCGTTTCTCTAACTTAAAACTTGGCGAAAATAAAAACTATTTATTGCTAAAAATGTTGTTAAATATTAATTTTAAGAAAATTCCTTTTTAGCATTTATTAAGTACGTCAAAAGCTATCGATTAAGCGCAGTTGGATCCGTTTATCATTCCATAGGCAAATTTGAAATGAATTTGAAATTTTCGGGTAAATAATTTTGCAATAGGACGCCATTTTGAGATATACGGATCGGGCAACGATTTTTAGATTGTTTGTACTAAAAGTCATCATTGAGAGCTTATCCGGCGAAAAAGATCTTTTTTTTGAAAAAACTGTGGCAATGTGAAAATTTGGAAAAAGTTTTTTTTTGTTTAACAATTTAGCGATGAAAAAAGTTAATTTTGCATTCGGGAATACATGTGTCTGATTGGAAATTCAATTCTAAACAACTTTCCTCTCTACCTTTTTTTGCATAAAATGCGTTACAAAAACGTTATTCGCGGAAAACTAAAAAAAAGTGCTTTTTTGAAGTTTATTTTGCAATAATAACAATGTTCCCGATCAGGTCCGAAGTCGAGAATTTAGGGTTACTTTCAGCAGGTTACCACAAACAAATTTTGACTGTCAAAAAATCTTTTGCAGAAAGTGCACGACAAAATGCCAGGACTCCCGGACTATTATGATAAGAATTAAATATATTTAGCATTTCATTCAATTTTGACTTGGGGATGCATGAAATAATATCGTCAGTGTACCGGAAAGAGAAAACAGGATTAAAAGATAATTTTATGCTGCATTTCATCTCAAGATCGTCCGTGAAAATGTCAGCAAACAATCCCGAGATTGGAGAGCCCATTTGTGTACCGAAAGTTTGTTTGTAGAATTTATTATTAAATTCAAAATACGTATTCTCCATAAGCAACTCGCAAGCCTCAAGTATCTTGTCAAGCGGAATCTCGGATCTTCTCACAATTTGTGTATATCTCTTTTCAATGCTGCGTCTGACCAATGCTTTGTCGATGTTCGTGTACAATGATTTTTACGTCTAAGCTAATAATATAATAATCTGATAGAATGCTTACATTTTTAGTTTTTTGTATAAAGTTATAACTATTTCTAATGTTCAATTTCGGTTTATCAATACAATTTTGTAGAATTTTGAACAGTGTTTTCAATAAAAAATATGTTAGTGAGCCAACAGTTGAAATTATCGATCACAGTGGATAATCTTTTTTGTGGATTTTTGGTAATCCATACGCTTTTGGTAAACAAGTATCCGTTTGTGTAAATTTATATTGACTATATGTTTTACCAGAAAAACCATTCTCATTCCATTTATTTAACAATTTTTTTACTTTTAATTGTAACTGTGGTAGCGGATTTTTCTTTATAATAGAATATGTGTCTGAGTCAGTTAGTAATGATTCCATTTTTTTCGTATAATTATTTTTTGTACATTGCAATTGTGATATTACCTTTATCCGCAAATGTAAACATAAAGTCTTTGTGACTCTTTATGAACATATTTGTGTCATTAAACATGTATTATTAAAAATGTATTATTAAAAATTATTGGCTGTGTTGTTCGGAAGATTATTATATGTAATTAAATTCTCTAAATATGTTTAATAGTGAATTTATCGCTCGATGATGGAAATGGTGTAAAAAATTAATTAAAGATGCGTCTCTTTGAGCCAAGTATTAGCCATTCGGTGGTAAAGCGGCACCGGCCGAGGTAGGACATCAACCCGCCGGTAAGACATCAATCAATGGCACCGGTAAATCTCGTTCTGTTTTTAAATAAAATTCTTGAGTCATAGTCCCGCCATATGCGATTTCTCTTTTTCCTGCTTCGTCTAATTATGTGAAAGACGGAAGTTGTTTTACAAATTAGCCACTGAAGAGGGGATATATATATCCCGAAACGTTTGGCAATTTGAATAAATACTTGGCTCGAAGAGACGCATCTTTAATTAATTTTTTACACTAAATTCTCTAAACTTTTAATACTTTCAAAAATAAGTGTATCATTAAGATCATTAGTAGGATTAAATTTTCTCCCTAATGCGGTCACAAATTTTACGTTATTCAGTATATCAATGTCCATAAGATTCTTGAACCATTTTTCGTTGCCTTTCTTTGCCTTACGTAATCGGTTTCTATGAATCTACACAGCATTCATTGAAACATAACAATATTACCACCGTTCCGAAAATTCATAGTCATATTACCTTATTGTAGCTTTTGAAAAAGCAAGTACTAAAATTGATAAACCTAAATATATAACAAATTATAGAAAATTGATGAGAGCTGCAAAAAATACAAACTGGGAAGAGATAATGTCAATACAAGATCCTAATCAGGCAACAAACGTATTAATCCAAAAAATAAGCGAATGTCAGAAATCAGCGAAATGTACTGTAAAACCTATGAAAAAACCAAATAAGGACTGGATTACCAGTGCGATTATAGAATCTTGTAGAACGAAAGAATTGTATTATAAATTATGGCAGTTGGATAAAAAAAATCAGGAACTTGAATTGCAATATAAAAACTATGTTAAAATTTTGAACAAGGTGATACTAGATGCAAAAATGAAACATGATAAAAATTTAATACAGAAAAATATGAAAGACCCAAAAAGACTGGGAATTGATAAAATCTAGAATAGGTAAAAAAAGAACTATGAATACTGAAATAGATTATATTACTGTTAATAATATAAAAGTAACAAATAAGTTTGATATTGCTAATCATATGAATGATTTTTTTAGTGACATAGGTGAAAATTTGAGTAAAAAATTAGACAAAGGAACTATTGATATTAAGCTACCTATGATGAACAATAATTCAATTTTTATAAAACCTACTAATGCAACCGAAGTTGCTAGTATCATTAGCAAACTCAAAATGAAAAATGGCGGTGTAGATAGGATACATGCTAAAATACTAAAAATGTTAAGCGCAAACATTATTAAACCACTAGTACATATTATTAATTCCTCTATATCGGGTGCTGTGTGGCCAGATGCTTTAAAAAAAGCAGAGATTGTTCCAATCTTTAAAGCAGGAGACAGGCATGATATTAGTAACTTTAGGCCTATCTCCTTAATATCCAATATTGCAAAGATTTTTGAAAGAATAATTTACAATAGATTTGACTGCTTTATTACAGAAAATAAAATTATTTCACAACAACAGTTTGGTTTTCAAAAAAATATGGGTACTAAGGATGCACTCCAATACGTAACAGACCTGATATATAGGAATCTTGATGACAGTAGACCTACGCTCATAGCTTTTCTTGATTTAGCTAAGGCATTCGATACAGTTGATCACGATATATTGTTAAAAAAACTGTATTGTATAGGTATAAGAGGGCTCGCATTAAATTTAATAGAAAGTTATTTAAAAAATAGACAACAAATAGTTAAGATAGGAGAAGTATTGAGTAAGTATAGATTAGTGAAAACGGGGGTACCGCAAGGAACCATTCTTGGACCCCTGCTTTTCCTGATCTATATTAATGATATAACTAAATGTGTGCCATCTGATATAATTGCGGCATACACCGATGATACGGCTGTGTTAGTGAGCGGAAAAACATGGAAAGAGGCGCAGGATATTTTGAATAATAACTTATGTAGAATTGATGAATTCCTAATATGCAACAAGCTATCACTAAACATAAACAAAAGTGTTTTTATCACAGTAGGAAACCACTGCGATAGTTTACCAAACACCGTAAATATTAATATAAGAAATCAAAAACTAAAAAGAGTAGATAACTATAAATATTTAGGGGTCTATTTTGACGAAAATCTAAGATGGAAAAGGCATGTTGAATATGTAGCAAAAAAGACAAAATATTTAATTTTCGTTTTCAGCAAACTAAAAAAAATTATGTCGACTGAAACTCTGAGAATGCTATATTATGCTTTTTTCCATAGCATAATGAGCTATGGAATTATTGCCTAGGGTGGGGCTCACAATAATAGCATAATATTGTTGCAAAATCTACAAAACAGATTACTAAAAATTGTAAACAAAAATACCTTTGTTGACATAAAGGATCATCCTATGAATTTGGGTCAGCTTTTTGCCTATGAGTCCTTATGGTACCACTACGATATACTGAAAAGCAAGTTCGTAGAATCAAATAGTAAAACTAGAAATAAAAGTATAATGTTACCAAAAACAAAATTACAAGTAAGTACCAAAAGGAGTCATAGGAGAGCCATAATTGTTTATAATAATCTGAGAAATGAAGACAAAATCCTAGATATTAGGAAGGAAAGGAGCAAATTTGTGCTGAAAATGCATATAAAAAGAACATATTAGATCACTGGATCAGCTTTTGATGATTAATTTCAATTTAAACATTATTTTAACTTTAAGTTCATTTTAACTTTAAGTTCATTTAAGTTTAAGTCTAATTTTTATACTAATTTTATACCGGACCTATACTATAGGTAGCTGCGTCTATCTCTATTAGGGATCTACAAAAATATTGTACATCTTTCTGGTAAATAAATAAATAAATAAATAAATTAGTAACATCAATGTAAAAGGCAAAGACAAGAGAGACAAAAACTTGAAAAAAATGTCGTATACAAGCTTGAATGTAATGATTGCACTGCTACATATGTTGGTCCAACGAAGAGGAGTGTGTGTACACGTATTGAGGAACATCAAAAATCGGATAATAATGCCTCACACAATCAGAGTAATAAACACAACCATACATTTAATTTCAATAAATTCCATATAAAGGACAGAGAAAGTAATTTAAATAAACGGCTGATTTCTGAAATGCTAAACATTCACATGCAGGAAAATAGTATAAATAAGAGAGAGGACACACAGAAAATTAGTAACGTGTACACACTCTTATTATATCGTTTGAGAAATAAAACTAAGAATAGAGGGACATAAGATGCACACATGCGAATGCGAGAGACTGATCTACTATATGTAAACAAAACTTTTTTAAAGTGTGCGATTCTCAAAGGCATAGAAGCGAGGATCGTTTCTTAACAGTAGTCGACTAAGCCGAAATAATAACAGCCGTGCTTGTTGTCACCTTCCCCGCCGGCGAACGGCTGAGAAAGGATTAAATCATTCCATACATGTGCGCCGATTCTTTTAAGTTTATTGATATTGTCTTAGTTTCTAAGAATTTTAAAATCTTGTATTAAATGACTTTTGAATAAAATTTGACAGTTTCCTGGCGAGGATGATAATGCTCACCGAAACGTTGAAAACGGGAAAAATTGTGTAATCATTTTTCCCTACAAACTGCCTCGTAGAGATCGATCGAAACTGCCTCGAGAGTCTTCTCACACAAGTATCAAAGAATACCGATAGTATATCGACGGCACAGATTAAAAGGCTGCTTATTCAGAGTCCACTTGAAGACGCTGCTTATTCAGAGTCCGGTTGAAGAAGCTGCTTATTCAAAATGACATTTTTTTTTAATTTTGTAGTGGCAACCCTGCGAAAATTTAAAATCTGCTTTACGGCGGAAATGAGTAGTGAAAAAAATCGGAAAAATTCGGGAAAAATTCGTAAAAATCGAAAAAAATTAGAAAATCGTAAATCTGCCTAAAACTCGGAGAAAATTCGTAAAAATCGGAGAAAATTCTGAAAAATCGTAAAAAATTCGGAAAAATCGTAAAAAATTAGAAAATCGTAAAAATGCGTAAAAATCGGATAAAATTCGTAAATATCGTAAAAAATTCGGAAAAATCGTAAAAAATTAGAAAATCGTAAAAATGCGTCAAAATCGGAGAAAATTCGTAAAAATCGTAAACAATTCGTAAAAATTGGAGAAAATTATGAAAAATCGTAATAAATTCGGAAATCGTAAACAATTCGTAAAAACTCTGGTGGAAATCCATATCATTTAAAAGCTAGTAAAATTCTTATTTTGTTAGGAAAGGGCCAAAAATGGGACCATTTTTCGTCTTGCGATGAAACGCTTTTTCGAACCTTTCTAAGACATTTTTTAGAATGAAAATGGACGAAAATATTATTAAACCATATTACGAGGTATTTTCAAGCTTGCAAACATGCCTATAAAAAATGTCCAGTAAATGCTATGAAAACAATATTTAACATGTTGGTCAGTCAAATTAAGCTGAAAACTGAATTTTTTGGCTGAAACCACTCGGAAGAGTGTGTACATTAATAATCCGAGTCCGCAAACAGTTGAATTTGTTCAGTAAATTCGCTATAAACAATTAAGGTCGAACTTGTTCGAGCATGAATAAAAGTTTCAAAATATTAGTTTGTTTTAATAATTAGCATAAACGAGTGGTGCCATCTTCTATCTTTCCTTAGCTGAAGGTTTTTTTTGTATTCTCCTACTAGTCCGGGCTGATCAATGCAAACCAACGGTAGCAATGCGTGGCAGGCCAACATGTATTCACCACCTTCTGAGAATGCAGCACAGCTTACTATGTGCTACTAGTGGCTACCTGCGCATGTCCCCGACGAATGCACGATGCTGAGAGTGTGGGCAGAAAAAATTTTGCATCAAAAACTACGGTGAAAAAATGGGTAGTGTTTCCGAAAATTTTATGAGGGTAAAGGGCCATCTCGGAGGCTGAACGTAAACAATTCATAATAATTCAAAATTTGCAAAATAAATACTTTATGAACTGATATGTAATTCTACAGAAAAGGCTTATTTCAGCAGAATTTGAATGATAAAAATCGAATGGTAACTACCTGAGATTATAAGACTATTTTGATAATCTTCACTTACAGGACTGTGAATCGATAACAGTGAAAATGCTCCCATTTACGTGATTCAAGTTTTGTAACTATAAGTAATTATTACGCTTAAACTGACGTAAGCCAAAAATAACCTTTGTTTAAAAATTGTTTATTTGAAAATTGAGACTAAAATTTTTTTCTAATGCTGTCTTATATGGGCACTACGCCTTTTATAACACTAGTGACAGACCCTTGGCTAGAGCGTTCTAATGCGGGTCGCGCCCGACAAATAAAATTTGTCCTTAACATTTATAAATTTTTCATTATTATTAATTTTTGTATAAAATATTAATTGTTTTTAAAGTTTACTGATAATAACAAAACTTGAGTCATCAAAATTGAATAATTTTTACATAAACGTCGCTAGAAAAACGGTTCACGTTCTTTCGCGTTTTCCAAATTTATTAATATGAAATCATCCGATTTTTATGATTCAGGTTTTGTTATTATTAGTAAATTTTAAAAACAAATAATATTTTATACAAAAATGCATAATATTGAAAAATTGAAAAACAAAATTTTGTTAGTGGAATCATAAAAATCTGAGCACTCACTTTATCAAGTAACTACCATTCGATTTTTGTCATTCAAATTCGGTTAGCCTTTTCTAGTTTTATAAATCATTTACATCTATTAAATTTTTTTGTTAGCCAACTTATTTATTCAAATTCGAATTTAATTTCAACGATCTAAATGAACTCTCATAAAAGGGGACCCCGGCCTATCCACAGATCAAGTAGTATAAACTGCCGCGCGGTCTAAGCGTTTGGTACCAAGTGGTGAACACGTGTACCAAGTTGTCGCTACCTTTTACTAAGAGCGTAGTACAGCTTGCAGCGAGTGGCTATGTACACTTATCCCCGGTGAAATGCACGATACTGAAAGTGTGGGTAGAAAAAATTTGGCATGTAAATCTATGGTGAAAAAATTCTTGCTCGGGCCGGTCGCGCGTGCTGTTCAAGCTGCATTACCGATCTTCTGGGAAGACTTGAGAAATGAAATTCTGCGCTTCCTGTTGCCTGTCAAAAAAATAACCTTTTTTCTCTTTCTTACCCTCTTCTTACCTCTTCGAATGGTAAAAGCGGAAGAGTTTGTTTGCTACACGAAGATTCGGTTTTATTCTTTCATGATGCTCGAAAACTTAATATTTTTGTAACTATAATATACCCTATAGAAATTAGTTTACGGGTAAACTCTGTTTTTATGCGTTCTTATCGTCAAACAACTTTTATAATGCATTTTCTCGAATGTCTATCTCTAATAGTTTAGTTGTGAATTGGTAATGAACGCGAATTCTGCCAAAATCGAAAATTGTTTATAATTATTGAACAAGTTATGTTTCCTTTATTCTATGACAAGGTAATACTTAATACGTACCATAAGCGTGCTAAATCCGAATTCTCTATTCGCGTTCATTGCCAATTTACAACTAAACTATTAGAGATAGACATATGCCACCGCTGACATTTTTGTGCAAAATTTCATACAAAACATTTTTTATTTGAAACTTTTTTCTCTGCCATCAATACTTTTCAATACGCAGAGGAGAAAACCAAAAAAATGCGAAATTCCGACTTTAATTGTTTATAGCGAATTTGCTGTACGAATTTAGCTGTTTGCAGATTCGGATTATTAATGTACACATTCTTCCGAGTGGTTTAAGCCAATAAAATTGCTGTTTAAAATTTTTGCAAAAAATTCAGTTTTCAGCTTAATTTGACTAGCCTACATGTTAAATGTTGTTTTCATAGCCATTTACTGGTCATTTTTTAGATAGATAGATACATGTTTGCAAGCTTGAGAATACCTCGTAATATGGTATAATAATATTTTATAAAAGAGTCTATCGATCTCTCCGAGGCAAGTGTTGGGAAAAAGGTAAAAATTAATTTATACCATTTTTCCTTTTGTTTCAACAAAACAAACTTTCAAAACAAAACAAACTCCTTGCGTTGAAACAAAAGGAAAAATGGTATAAATTAATTTTTACCTTTTTCCCAACACTTGCCTCCGAGAGATCGATAGACTCTTTTATAAAATATTAAAAAACACCGACGGATAAAGTCTTTGAATATTGTGTTATACACATATTCACACATACTTATGGTATAACAATATTTTCGTCCATTTTCATTCTAAAAAATGGCTTAGAAAGGTTCGAAAAAGCGTTTCATTGCAAGGCGAAAAATGGTCCCATTTTTGGCGCATTCCTAACAAAACAAGGGTTTTACTAGCTTTTAAATGATATGGATTTCCTCCAGGGTTTTTACGAATTTTCTCCGACTTTTACAAATTGTTTACGATTTTTACGAATTTTCTCCGATTTTTACGCATTTTTACGATTTTCTAATTTTTTACGGTTTTTCCGAATTTTTTACGATTTTTCAGAATTTTCTCCGACTTTTACGAATTGTTTACGATTTTTACGAATTTTCTCCGATTTTTACGCATTTTTACGATTTTCTAATTTTTTACGATTTTTCCGAATTTTTTACGATTTTTCATAATTTGCTCCGATTTTTACGAATTGTTTACGATTTTTACTAATTTTCTCCGATTTTTACGCATATTTACGATTTTCTAATTTTTTACGATTTTTCCGAATTTTTTCCGAATTTTTCCGATTTTTTTCACTGCTCATTTCCGCCGTAAACCAGATTTTATATTTTCGCAGGGTTTCCACTACAAAATTAAAAAAAAATGTCATTTTGAATAAGCAGCTTCTTCAAGCGGACTCTGAATAAGCAGCCTTTTAATCTCAGCCGTCCATATACGCTAATCTGTACACACATAGTATTTTTTTTGTTTATCCTCTGTAGCTTTTTTGTTATTAACTTTACGTGAAACAGTTGAGTATGAAAATTGTTCGGAATTGGATTTCCTATAAGGCACGTGTGTCCCTAATCCCAAAATTTTTCATCGCTAAATTATAAATATAATATTAAAAACACAAAGAAATTTTTAAATTTCCATATTGTAATAGTTTATATAAAAAATTACGTTTTTTGATCAATTTTCCGTTCAACCATGTCTCTGTAGTTCATACAATATAAAATTTCCAGTCCTACCTCACTATATCAAAATAGTGAATTATTGCAAAATTATTCTGTATTTTCAATTTCATTTTAATTTGGTGCAGATCACGACAAATTGATGCGACCACCAGCACTCGACAGCTCATGTCTTACTTAACAAATGATAAAAAGAACTTTTCTTCATATTCATTTTTGACAACATTTTTATCATCAAATGTCCGTTGCTAGGGATGTATTTTCGACAATTTTGAAGTTACAGAATCGGGGTAAAATGCGTCTTAAAGTAAGTGAAGAACCATAAATTTTCATATAAATTTCGTTAAGATCGGATCAGTAGGACTCTAGATAATTTTTTTTCAATCGATGATTACGCGGAAGTTGCTTAATATTTTTAATTTAAGTTTGACACATTGATTGTTCAAATGTTACTCTAAATGATAGTAGCTTTTCCGACAGCTGTAGATGAGAAAGGTAAGTTAAAAGTAAATGTTACATATGTAGACATACATAACATTCACTATAATTACTAATATTGTCAATATACGTATTATTAATTATTTGAATTCGATGTTTTCAGGAATCTGTTCGACTTAGTTTGTGGCTACAGTCATAAGGAAGATTTTCCAATTTGGTTCACCTTAATAGATGGACCGGTTCCTTCAGAAGGCTACGGACCATAGACAAAAATGGTGAAAATCATGATTTTTGGTAAATAAATTGTTGTAATTGTTAAACAATATTAAACACACTTAATGCATATTTTTATGCATAAAAGTGGTGTGTAACATTATATTTAAAAAGAAAAATAGATTTTTAAAGCGCATATATATATATATATGGGTGGTTCTCTGACAAATCGAGCGGTCGATTTTTTGACCTTATCGAAAAAATTTTTTAAAATGTTCCTAAGAGACACATGAGTATCCCTGAATTTTTTCAGATTTTTTGCATCAAGTATCTTCGAGTTACAGAGGGTCAAAGTTGATGAAATCACGTTTTTTTGCTTTTTCTGGCTACTTTCATTAATTTGTAGATCCTCAGGGAAGCATTTTTCACTATAGAGATATATAACATTTTTTTCTGCAAATTTTCTAAACTATTAAAAAAAAATATTTTTGATGTCGTATATATATGTTTTAAGAAAGTTATAAGTCATTTAAGTCTTAAAATCAAGTTTTAGGAAAGTTCGATCATCCGGATCATAACCAAAAAATTCATGAAGATACCTTATTTCAATTCAAAAAAGTCTGCGAAAGACCCAGAATGTCAGAGGCCTTGGTTTCTCTGTAAAAAATCATTATATCCGTTCATATATGAGAAAAATTTAGTTTTATTGCCATATCGAAGCATTTCACTAACCTTATCATTTTTTTAATGACTGAAATTATTATAAAAAAATTTACGTAATTGATAAAATTGGTTAAATTCTTCTATATAGCAATAAAACTAAATTTTTTTCATATATGAACGGATATAATGATTTTTTACAGAGAAACCAAGGCCTCTGACATTCTCGGTCTTTCGCAGACTTTTTTGAATTGAAATAAGGTATCTTCATGAATTTTTTGGTTATGATCCGGATGATCGAACTTTCCTAAAACTTGATTTTAAGACTTAAATGACTTATAACTTTCTTAAAACATATATATACGACATCAAAAATATTTTTTTTTGAATAGTTTAGAAAATTTGCAGAAAAAAATGTTATATATCTCTATAGTGAAAAATGCTTCCCTGAGGATCTACAAATTAATGAAAGTAGCCAGAAAAAGCAAAAAAACATGATTTCATCAACTTTGACCCTCTGTAACTCGAAGATACTTGATGTAAACAATAAACTAATAAAACAGTAAACACAAAACAGTAAACAGTAAACTAGTAACAGTAAACAGTAAACTAATTTGTTAAACTCTGTACAACCATGGATGTACAAATGAGATTCTTGGATTTTGATAGCAAATTTGATGGTTAACTTCCTTTTATTTAATGGTAAATCGGTAGCTAACGCATTCCTTAACTATATATGTGTCTGCGCTTGAAATAGGTATTCAATTCTGCATGCCTATTTTAAGGTTATACGCCATGCTTCAGGCATTTCTTATAGCACTGTGGCGAACCCATTGTGCTATGCCTTCCTTCCCTCTGCCCGATTCTACGTAGTGATACCTTTAGAGTACCCCTTGTGGTTACGGCTTTTCCATGTCCGTACCCTGAGCAGATATACGTATACCGTGTGTCCCAGGTGAAACTGTCGCTGCTGAGAGTGCGGGTGGAAAAAATTTCAGTATCAAAAACTATGGTGAAAAAATTTATGGGGGTGAAGGGTGATCCCGGTGGCTGAGCGTGTGCAACCCATATATTCCGTATTATAAAACGCTGCATTTAAAATATTTAATATTTGCAAAATTAATATTTTTTGAATAGACACTTAATTCTACAGAAAAGGATGCATTCAACAGAATTTCAATGACAAAAATCGAATAGTAATTTCTTGAGATAATGAGACTAATTTGTAAATTATCACTTGCAGGATTGTGAATTGATAAAAGTGAAAATGCTTCGATTTTTGTGATTCAAGTTTTATAAGTATTATGGATCCTTACGCACAAACATGAGATACGATAAAAATTAACTTTACTTAAAAATTGTTGATTTGAAAATTGAGAGTAAAATATTCAGGAAAAATTTTGTTTATAGAGGGTAATTACACGGTTGACCCTCATTATACCGCTCTAGCCAAGAGTCTGTCCACCGGTGCAATAAAAGGCTAAGACCCCTCTCCGCCACTCGTACACGCGTGGTACGCCATTCGAAAAAAAGGTTACACTCTCAAATTTTAAATCAACAATTTTTCCATAAAAATCGTTTTTAACGTACCTACATTTATACGTAAGGCTCCCTAATGCTTACAAAACTTGAATCACAAAAATCGGAGCATTTTCACTTTTATCAATTCACAATCCTGCAAGTGCCAATTCACAAATTACTCTTGTTATCTCAAGAAGTTACCATTCGATTTTTGTCATTCGAATTCTGTTGAATTCAGCCTTTTCTGTAGAATTAAGTGCCTATTCAAAAAATATTAATTTTGCAAATATTAAATTTTTTAAATGTAGCGTTTTTTAATATGAAACATGGGTTGCACACGCTCAGCCGCTGGGTACAGTACAAAAGTAGAAATAAATTATAAAGATTTTATCTACGCTCAGTGACCGTCGATTAAAATCTTTATAATTTATTTCTACTTTTTTATGGTAGATGGACTCGGATTTTTACACTATCAGAATTTATCATGTTTCTCGATATATACACCCTACAACCGGCTTATAAGCTTCGCGTGTAAGATAGAACCACTCGCCATCTTACTGACGAGACCAGGGGCGAAACTCATTTGTAAATTTCTCTAACATTTTTTTCAGTATAATATAAATTTTTTTCTCTTGGCTCGAAAAGACTAATAAATTCTTTACATTTTCTTAAAATTACACATCAAGCGATAGAATCATTCAATTAAATAAGTTTTATTTCTGTTTGGGCTCTGCCCATTCTCTATTTTGTTTTAAGTAATATTATTTTTGTATTATTTTGTAATTTATGTACAAAACATTTTACATTGTTAAAATAAAGATTGTCTATCTATCTATCTATTTATCTCTCTCTCTCGCTCTCTCTTCTACGTTCACATCCACAATTTTTAAATATTTTCATTTTAAATTTATTCAACAAATTTTTTAATTAATTATAAGCAAATTATAAAAATCATTGTTAAGTTTTATAAATAATATTTTAAAATACAAAGAGGTTATCACTGCTTTATGTTTCGTAAAAGTAGTCGGTACTTATAGACTATCATAACACTTTCCTTTATGTTTTAAATTAAGCGGTTTGTCATTATTTAAGTTATTTTTAATACTATAAATTTATTAATTGTACAATCACTTTTTTTACATGCAAAATTAAATTTTTTGATTGAATGAAATTCTCTAATTCTTCTGTTCTAGGCTTCTGTTATTGTCAAGGAGTTTGGGCCAATCGATTATATTGATTTTTCACCTATAGAGCCGTATCATTTCGCTGTAACATGTTCTTGTCGAATCCAAATATACAACCCTATCACTAAATTAGTAACTAAAAATTTTAATAAATTTAAAGAATATGCTTATGGTGGTTCTTTTCGTAAAGATGGTCGTCTAATTTGTGCCGGTGGAAATGAGAATAATGTAAAATTGTTTGACGCAATTACAAAAAGTCCTTTACGAATATTTAATGTTCATAGTGCACCAGTTCATAGAACTTTTTTCACTATTGATGGGACACATATAGTTTCATTTTCAGATGATAAAACCACAGCATTCTTAGATATACCGAGTGAAAAGAAAGTTGTTTTTTTTGAAGAACATTTGGACTATGTACGTGCTGGTAGTACTAGCCCGATATCATCTGACATTTATATATCGGGAGGTTATGATAAAATTGTCAATATGTACGATACCAGAACTAATAAAAAAGTAATGAGTGTTAATCATGATGCTCCTGTTGAAAGTGTTCTTTTCTTACCAAGTGGAGGAGTATTTTTATCAGCCGGTTGGTATTTATTATTTTATATTAGAGTTTGAATTATTTTATTTACATTAAGCGTTATAGTCTTATTGCCCGATAGTACGTAAGAAAGGTGCAAAATCTTGTACAGAATATACTTATTGGGAGGTTCTTCTCTTAATTCGCGTATTACAGGGGGTAAAGACAAAATGAGGGGAGAGAGAAGAAATTAATAAAAAGACTCAAAACTTGATGTGGATGTTGTTGATTTTGATGCTGGTCGTCCGCCATGTTGTCCCGTACTCCCAAAAATAGGTGCAGTGTTATAAAAGTAACAATCAATTCAAATAATTCTTATTCGAGATAATCGAAAATTAATAATAATAATAATAATAATAATAATAATAATAATAATAATAATAATAAATCAAAATCAACAATGCATGCATTAAGTTTACTAGAAATTTAATATGAAATAATTTTAACAGAATTATTGATTTAAAAAGTATAGAGCAGAAAGGACCCACGTTATTTGCAGGAGGAGAAATTAGCCAGGAAAATCATTAATATACCTGTTTAATAATAATCAATCAATAAGACGTTATTTTGATAATAAGGAATTTAAAATATTGAGCTTCACGGGGGGTTGAAGACAGCGTTTGCCAGATTCACGATCCGTAGAGCCAAAGCAAACAAAGATTTCTATGTATACCCGTTTCTAGAGCGAACATAGATTTCTATGTTCATTACGCCGAGTGCTTTTACAAAAGAAAATATAAGTGAGAACCTAGGAATTATTGTTATAAATAAATTGACTCTTGTCACGAAACTCAACCCGTGAAATGTATTTATACGAACTATAAGTCGATAATCTCAAATAAATACAGTGTGCGAGACTTTTAATAACGAATAGTATGCGTATATTATACGGGGCAATCACGCATGGCGTGATTTTATAAATGGAACTATGTCAGGACTTGCAAATGATGGGTAGGGTAGTAGTGCGTTTCCGAGATGTTTGTACTTACGCACGAATGCGATAAGTTCTCCCCATTGATTTTCACACTAGGTTGATTATGATTTATATTATTAATTAATATATTATTTATATATTATTTCTATCTGAGACATGCGCCGTCCTACCTTCTTACTCGATACGAATTTATAAAAGAAAGAAAAGTACGCTTAGCACCTCTGGCAGTGCTATAGATGTAGCTCGCGATGTGCTATAGAGACATGCTGCGATAGCCCCAACATCGCGAATTAAAATTTGTGTGGATGCCAGTAAATAAAAGTAATACTAGGTGGGGGTCTGAATGCGAACTAATATGACAAAAATGGCCACAAAACCACGCGCTCAATCAAAATCGGAGAAGAAGACTCGTTCCCTCGTGACAGCGAAGTATGCGCGCCGATCTGAAACTAGATAAGATCCGGCTGCGCGGTAGGTTTCTCTCTCTTCTCTACTCGCTAGTCTATGCATGCCGACCGTGCATGGACCAACATATGTACATACACAACACACATACTCGCACACGCACACATACACACACACACACACACACAGAGAACACTCGTAGCGGACGGGGGGACGTAGCGGGGATTGAAACGACTCCTGAGTGGTCAGCTGTCTCGCATGCAAGCCTTAGATTCTCGCAATGTATCACAGTATCTATATAAGTACAAGTTTATTTAAAATAACCAATCTTACTTATGAATACGTTTGCACAAGTCCACCACAGTCTGCATAAATCTCGATTTGTGTACGATTTCGTTTGCACAAGTACAGATTGGCTTGTGTGTGTGTGTGTGTGTGTGTGTGTGTGTGTGTGTGTAATGGGTGAGAGATTTCCAGGATTTGGATTTACTTGGAGGAGAATTTGGTTTTTTTTCTTTCCTTGGTGGTAGAGGATTGTGGTAAGATGATCGAGTAAATATATTTATTATAATTTCGTGGTGATTTGGGAAAATAGAGGAGGTATGTTGGGATCAGGGAAGGAGTGCTGGCGGTTGTTTTTTCCTTTTCAGGCGTGGTAAATGTTTAAGTTTCGCGTTTCCGGAGGAGCCGAAATGCACGTTTTCCCTTTGATTTGTTAGAGTCACCATAGAGGATACTTTCGCGGTCCTTTCTGTATAGCTGCATCGTGATCCAATTGTAACGTTTATCCATTTAACCTTAACGCCCAGGATGTACATTTTTGACATAAAAGTTTGAATCGACACCACGTAATGAATTCGCGCGTTAAAAATTCGGGACACACTGTTTCTTATGTAAAAAAGACTGCTGTTTCCAATGGTGTGGATTAAATTTTGATAAAATTCAATTTTATTACCCAAAAATGAAAAACAATGAAAAAAAACGCACATTTTGAAAAAAAATTTTTTTTAAATCGATTTTTCGACCGCTTTAGACTTTTCTATGCATAAAAGAGCCATGTAGTCTGGCATTGATACCTATACTTAAAGACTCCGCGGTGGAATTAGCGCCAACATTTTTGTTTTCAACACAATGGCGTCCTATATACAAATTTTTTTGTTTCATATTCACCGATTTTTTCTGGAAAACTGTCAACTTTTATAAAAATTTCATAAGAATAAAAATATCTTAGAATTCGTCAAGGAATACTCTTAAATTTTTTCAGATTGATCCGGGGAAATTTTGAAAAACGTCCGGAAAAAATCTGAAAAAAATTAGGTGCATTACTTGATGAATTCTAAAACATTTTTATTCTTTGCAAAATTTGCTTAAACCTTAAAGATTTTAAAAAAAAAAAATCAGAAACCCAATTGTATAAGACTTTAGTTACATTTTTGTGTAGGACGTGAAGAATGCTTCTTTAGCCATTTAGCAAATTTTGCAAAGAATAAAAATGTCTTAGAATTCATCAAGGAATGTTCTCAATTTTTTTCAGATCTTTTTCCGGACGTTTTTCAAAATTTTGATTTTCCGAATTTTCGAAAAATCAAAAATTTTCCCGGAACAATCTGAAAAAATTTGAGAGTATTCCTTGACTAATTCTAAGATATTTTTATTCTTATGAAATTTTTATAAAAGTTGACAGTTTTCCAGAAAAAAATTGGTGAATATGAAACAAAAAAATTAGCATGTAGGACGCATTGTGTTGAAAAAAAAATTTTGGCGCTAATCCACCGCGGATTCTTTAAGTATAGGTATCAATGCCAGACAATATATGACATTTTTATGCATAAAAAAATCTATAGCGGTCTAACAATCGATTTAAAAAAATTTTTTTTCAAAAAGTGCGTTTTTTTTCATTGCTTTTCAATTTTGGGTAATAAAATTGAATTTTATCAAAATTTAATCCACACCATTGGAAAGAGCAGTCTTTTTTACATAAGAAACAGTGGGTCCCGAATTTTTAACACGCGAATTCATTACGTGGTACGGTTCAAACTTTTATGTCAAAAATGTACATCCTGGGCGTTAATGGGTTAATGTAAAAGGGGATTTCAGAATACATTTGGGAATTTTTTAGTTACTAATTTTTTACTTATGCTACCCGATTACTACCACTTTCCTGCGTCCTGACACTTTTCAGCAATCCTTCCTCGAGGTGAGGAGTCAACCGCGTGAAATAAATAATTTTTGTACACTAAATGGAATTCCCGTGCGGGCAGGAAAAATTCCACGTTACAAATTAATCATCCAACTTATGCTTATTTAAATAAATTATTGCTTTATATTGATTTAATGGTATTTTCACTATTATTTTCATCCAGAGATTTAAATTAGAGCATAGATTATAATAAAAAACCTACTGAAGTTAATAGTAGACTATACTATAGTTACTATATTACAATTGTTATGTCTCGACTTGGTTAAGTATATCTGAATTTCCTTACTTGAATTTGAATACTATGTATACTGATCTATAGCTGCTCCGCTCTACTGCTGCTTTCTTGGACAGACGTTTGGCAGCGATTTCCAATAAGTAGTTCTCGTATAATTGCGTTACTTTAACTTTATTCAATATGAAATAGTGATAGTAAATCAAATCGTGACCTACTTCCTGGTAGCTCTGTCGACAGTCCCGAGCGTCGTAGCAGAGTCCAGTTCGAGTGACAAAATTCGACCATCTACCTGGCTCTTTCTCACATGCTCATTAACTGAATTGAACTACTTAATTTAACGCATTCATCATTTCACAATATTGCGACAACTGCTTACGCAGAATGTCACACAATATTATTCATATTATGTTTATATAATGATAGAAAGTAACAGAACTAATTTTTTTAGAAATAACCGAAAACAACTTCGTATTGAATGTTATCAAGGTTTACTTGATCATCTTTTATCAAGTTTACTTTATCGCTAATGCTTCAAATGATGCATAAAATTTTGAAAGCATAGAAAAATTAGGTTACTTATTCATTTTACTAACAACTTATATTGGTAGTCCAAGATTGATTACAGTAACATGTAACTTGAAATGAAAAGAATAAAACGAAATTTTAATACCATTTTTTAAACTAATTAATATTTTAAATGATACAACAAAATCTAATTTTTTGGAAAAGTTATAATCTACGTTTATACTATCAAATCGTTAGTAGTATACCCCGGACTATGCCGTGTCAAAACAAACCCTCACCGTCGCACCCATTTGTTTTTAATCCCCATAGCCCGGGGTGGGAAGGGGGGCCGCCAGGTAAGAAGGGGCACCGCCATGTGAGAAGGGGGGCCCCAAGTGATAAGAGGGGCATTTAATTGGGCCGGGGGGGCCATCCTTCTAACTGGGGGAGGGAAACCGAAGGGGTGAGGAGGTATTTTTACTAGGAGAGAGAAAAAATAGAGGATGATAGAAAATAATAGAAAAAGTTTTACCTTTAACTATTGAAGATGACAAAACCTATTCCCGCTTGAAATCGGATGAAATGCTCTGGCTTCGCATCCGAATCCTCCAGCTCCATGTTCTCCATAACCAACACTTAAAATAGCACTCCAAACCACAGTTTTAGTTTAATTGTATTATCATTGTTTAATCGCGGTAATTGAAAATGGCTTTATTAACCCGTTCTTTGTTACGCATATCGCAAATGTTCAAGACACACCAATTCTCTTTTCTTAAATACAAAACAACGAAACGCGGCTTTCTTCCGTCCTTCAATTTCGGCACTGTCCCGTCTTTTTTGATCCAATTAATTATTTTTAGTGGGTGCTTATAAACTGGCAGGGCCTCCTCGAATGTTACCTGGATAATATTGTACATGCGGTAATAATCGGGCCACATCAACAGCTCGACCACCCTACCGTTTTTGCGCCACAGGTATGGATACGGCACTCTATAAATTCTTTTTTTCCGGGCCTCCAGCTGATGCCGTAGTAATGGAGGTCTTTCAACGATGCGCGCACTATCACTCGCTATTTCAGCGACCATGTCGTCAGTAAATCCCGGCACTTCACTCGCCTCCCACAAACACCTGCTCATTCGGCAGCATAATCGGCGGGGATGTGTACAGATAAGAAAACCATGAAGCGCGAGCGACGAGTGATGAGCGATTACTAAAGGGTTCATCGCGTCATGCAAAAATCAAAGCTGTAAACTTCCCACTCTGCAGACATGCAGGTGGGGCTGAATCAGCATCTTCATTACATCCGTAGGAATATAGAGTAAGACTATCGACACGATTAGTCATACTCCAGCTGCATCCACGTGCGAAAACAAAATTCGGGCAGGCGTGCACCTGTTACGTGATTCATTATTCACGGGAATTATTAGATCCGTATATTCAATCAATGTGCGGTGCAGTGTGGGCTTTTCATCTCGAGACGAGATCAATTCATGATTTATGCAGAAAACTTCATTTTCTGCTACTGCACTTTAGAATAACAACAGTATATCACATGTATACTGTTGGTTTATTCCGTAATCCGGATGTTTTCGCGATTGCTTTGAGTTGTGCGTCAACCCAATGATCAAGAACATCCATTAGCACAAATAATGTTTCGTCGACAATGTAAATATGATTTGTTGATAACTCGGATCATATTTTAGAGAGTATTTTCAAAAATATATTTTTACAGTGATGAATGAAATGATGAGGGATGATGAAGGTGATGCTGCGATAATGGCATGTGATCTACAACTACATCAATTGGATGATGAAAATAGGAATGAAAATGATCAAGATAGCAGCAAAAATGATGAAACACTAATGGAATATAATGATGAACAACCAGGAATTTCAACAGCTAACGATACAGAACTTTTCACTCACTAAATTTTACAGATGCAGTTTTTTACACAACGGCAAATTGTCGTTTATTAAATAAACATAATACGGGTAACAGGAAACGCAAACGCAGTGTCTCTACGAGCTATAGTGACAGCTCTAATAGTTCTAGTTGCAGTTCTAGTAGGAGTTCTAGCAACAACTCTAGTAGCTCTACCAGCAACACTAGTGATGCCGATACAACTGAAGGTAAGATCATAAATTTGTTTTAATTTTTGTTAAATTCATTATCTTCTTAAATATGATATATTTATAGATGCCTGTTTACAGAGTGGTGATGAAACACCGCAACCTCAGTATGTAGTAGAGAATGAAATAACCCGTTTATACATATATTTTGGATATGACGGAGGACAAATTAACGGATATATACCGGAGCCACCTCCTAATGTAAATACTTATAGATGGCTTGAAAAATGTACAAAATCTACATCAACGTCTTTGTGCAGAAGGTCAGCCTACCTACTTTATTGGTTTAACCATCAACTCGACCCAGTTCAACCAAGGTCCGATCTGGTTGTGGTTTGGACTAATTAAAAACTTTTTAGTTGAAGATCTTTGGCTATTATTAAGAAGTGCTATGCAAAGTGCGTGCGAAATAAATGTGAATGAGAGACTAACTGTTAATTGTGCTGTAGTTGAAAACATTACCGGTCGTGGTCAGTGAAAAAGAAATCTATATTCATAATTAGCAACGATGACAATCTGTTTACCACGGAGTTTAGCTACTGGTTATGCTTCTGTTGTGAGAGGACAGATATGTTCTAGCGCTCTTCACACGTATTGGAATAAGATTCGTCAAACACGTGGAAGAATAGTAAATCACAAAAATTCTAAGTGTTTTCTCTATCTATACAGTTATTTTATTATATTAATCAAAGTTAATTTTTAAACTCTCGATATCCCTTATGTGGTGAAAATTCAGAGTGTTGATTCTAAACGTCTATTTTCATTATGTAAATTAAAGTCAAACTTTCAATAATAATGTAAATAATATTCTAGCAGGTTTATTGTGTACGTTTATTACTTTTCCCTTAGTAAAGGTTGATAAGAAATGTGATTATAATGCAATGATTAAAAAGGTATTTCTAATTAGTTCAACAAATAATTATGTTAATATATGTGTCTTCTTTTACCTCGTAAATGAGTGAATCACAGACACTGAAAGAACATGATGCATATACATGAAGCTGAATAACTTGAAATTTTCATCTATCTATATCAATATAAATGCGTAAACATCTTTGCTTGAAGGATCTGTTGGACAGACTACCATTTCTTTAGTGTTTCTTCTGTATACCTTCGATTTTACATAAATTTCAATTTTAATATAGCAAAAGAAAGTTATGATATCAATAAAGAAATTGGCAAGTTTTTGTTATAAGAAGCAATTGAGTTGATATAAATAAATAATTGATTAAATCGGAGAAGGATTATAAATATATATGTATTCATCATTATAAACACTCGACCAAATTGTGACATGTGAAAAGGTGGATAGCCTGTGAAAAGATACTGTCGGTAGAATTGTCGGAATAACTGTGATTGCCGCCACGTCCTGCGCATTCCAACTGACGTTTAATGACTGATCACTCTTACGCCGTATTTAGTGTGGGAGGTTAGGTCACCGTACTTCCGGTAAATAGAGCGTTCCGTGACCGGTCACAAACAGGCGCAAAGCATAGCACTAATTCGATATTATTCAAAGTTCAATAGTATCCGAGTATACATATAGGAATGATGTTCCTACATGACATTATCACATGAAAAATGTGCCCATAATATATTACAGGATTGCTTCGCATTATGGAAACTTTTTCGATTATTTATGGAAGCAACGAGCGGATATACAATCTACTCTACTTAGTAATTCAGTAAATTTCTATCCTTATTTCATGAAAAATCTATGTCCAAGACGATCATTTGCAATTAAATATAAGATTTAATTCATACAAAAAATCGATCCCACATTTAAAAAAAACAGTAACAATTTCAAGCATGTAGAACGCAATTGTTTTATGGAAAAACTTGCCGTCCCGTCCCATAATAGATACCGATGGGTACTATCTTAAAATTGTGCATGGTTATCCAAAGTAATTTGTTGTTAACAAAACACTGTTAGAAAATCTCGTATCGGATTTTTCATTCTATATGTATTTACTACTATTCTTAACCAATTTTTGAAGAATTCAAACTTCATCTTGTAATCATTGTAAACACAATTTTTGGTTATTTGTATTTGTATGTATGTTTCACAAAAGTATGTTATTATTATCGAATGGTTACAAGATGTTCAATAAAAATAATTATTATTATGTATTACAAAAATGTTATAAAATAAATTTCTATGATTAAAGTTCGGAAATAAATCAAGCTAAAAAATATTAAATTAACATTTATGTTTATATTTTAGTTTTATATCCATACTTAATAAAAAAAATAGAACTACAATTTTTATTTGAGGCTATCGTTCTCACAGTTTAAGATAATATTATATTATGCATAAATATAATATATAAACATATATTATAAGTATATTAAAAATTTTATGAGATTGTTGATTACACTGACATTTAGTAGTTCATCGATTATCTATGATAGGACGGGACGGCAAGTTTTTCCATAAAAAAAATTGCGTTCTACATGCTAGAATTTGTTACTGTTTTTTTTAAATGAGGGATCGATTTTTTGTATGAATTAAATCTTATATTTAATTGCAAATGATCGTCTTGGACATAGATTTTTCATGAAATAAGGATAGAAATTTACTGAGTTACTAAGTAGAGTAGATTGTACATCCGCTCGTTGCTTCCATAAATAATCGAAAAAGTTTTCATAATGCGAAACAATCCTGTAATATATTATGGGCACATTTTTCATGTGATAATGTCATGTAAGAACATCATTCCTATATGTATACTCGGATACTATTGAACTTTGAATAATATCGAATTAGTGCTATGCTTTGCGCATGTTTGTGACCGGTCACGGAACGCTCTATTTACCGGAAGTACGGTGACCTAACCTCCCACACTAAATACGGCGTAAGAGTAATCAGTCATTAAACGTCAGCTGGAATGCGCAGGACGTGGCGGCAATCACAGTTATTCCGACAATTCTACCGACAGTATCTTTTCACAGGCTATCCACCTTTTCACATGTCACAATTTGGTCGAGTGTTTATAATGATGAATACATATATATTTATAATCCTTCTCCGATTTAATCAATTATTTATTTATATCAACTCAATTGCTTCTTATAACAAAAACTTGCCAATTTCTTTATTGATATCATAACTTTCTTTTGCTATATTAAAATTGAAATTTATGTAAAATCGAAGGTATAGAGAAGAAACACTAAAGAAATGGTAGTCTGTCCAACAGATCCTTCAAACAAAGATGTTTACGCATTCATATTGATATAGATAGATGAAAATTTCAAGTTATTCAGCTTCATGTATAAGCATCATGTTCTTTCCGTGTCTGTGATTCACTCATTTACAAGGTAAAAGAAGACACATATATTAACATAATTATTTGTTGAACTAATTAGAAATACCTTTTTAATCATTGCATTATAATCACATTTCTTATCAACCTTTACTGAGGGAAAAGTAATAAACGTACACAATAAACCTGCTAGAATATTATTTACATTATTATTGAAAGTTTGACTTTAATTTACATAATGAAAATAGACGTTTAGAATAAACAATCTGAATTTTCACCACATAAGGGATATCGAGAGTTTAAAAATTAACTATGATTAATATAATAAAATAACTGTATAGATAGAGAAAACACTTAGAATTTTTGTGACATTGAGATATCAAGAGTTGCAAAATTAATCTTCAAGTTTTACATGAAGAAACGACCTTATACTTGCCAGCCTTTTACCTTGAAAAGGTTTTTTTGGGGGGGGGGAGATTTCACTACTTTTAAAAAGTATGTAATACCTAAATTACAAAGAATAGTTAACATCAATTGAATAAGTTATAAATTTAAAAATTAATGTGTATATGCTCACTGAAGATGGCCGCGGCAGTGGTACTAGTATTTGTCACTAGCGCCCTAGTTTTAAAAGTGTGCGCGCGTGCTCAGTCTGTAGCGTCGGTAAGTCGCTCTGTAGTCCTGGGGTTATCGACGTTACGTCTGCTATACCGTCAGTGTTTAACCTCTCGCGTGATTAACTTTACCGCTGCTAAAGTATTTTAAAATTGTTGCTACGGGATCGAAACTCGTACTCAGGAGCAACTATGGATGGTCAGCTACTCCGAGGAGTGATTTCTTTTGGGACTTATACACTGTGGTGATGGAAACTTGTGCTTTCCCTTGGTCGATCATTGCTGTTTGGAGTCAGATAAGTTATTTTTTTTTATTTAAATTATTGAGACTTTTTGTTGATTTAAAGCACCGGTGCTTTGTTAAAAGAATTTTGTCTTTTTTTTCAGGTCACTGGGTCAATGCTGCTTCGAAATTTGTGTGTTACGTCTTAAGAAGATTTTGACGTCTCCCCTGGAATGGCATGCCGAAGCTAGTGCACAAGTTTTCGCTAAAGTTTTTTGTAGTGAGAAGTACAACAGTGTTGTAGAGTGTTTTAATAAACATATTTAATTAATTTACATGACTTGACCAGTGCTTTTGACATTTTGTAGTTTTTAAATTATGTATGTGTGTGAATAAGTGTAAATCACTATTGTGTTTTTCAATAATTATTGTGTGAATTTGTGGATCTCAAGTGTGATTTGTCGAGAACAAGCAAAAAATGGTATAGTTATTTTCACTTTTTTTCCTACACATAATAATTTAATAATAATTCACATGATAATATAATTCACGTAATAATTTAATTTATGTTAAAGTGTTTTGTGTTGTTTGGCTCTGTTTCCCTGGATTTGAATGGACTTATTGGTGTATGTTTATGTCAGACCTATCTGATTGAGTTCGTCTTTTGGAGCAAAGGCCGTCTCTTTCAGACTGCTCTTCCTGGGTTCGACTAAGTTTTGATGTGTAAATAGTGGGTCTCAATAATTGTGCATTAGCTATAAAAGCTTGTTTTAACATGCTAAAACAATACAATTGAGTTTATCTCAGAACTTATAGTTTCGATTTTTATAGTTATGCACCTGACAATTTAGACCCTAAAGCCATGAAATCAATGGAGTAAGTATATAATATACACATGCTGATTATTGTATAAAACATTACTGTTGCATCAAGTAAGAATATTCTCTATTATATAAACTGAATAATCTCTAAAATCCAACAAAATAAAACACTTTCACTAGCTATTCATAAGAATCCCTTTCGACGAACAGCCTGAGAGTCTACCTCCCAGCAGACGATAGGAAAAGTTATGAATTATTCATATACACTTAAACAACTTAGAAACTTTCATGCATGAGCGATGCATATTCTTGACACTTCACTAGCTTCTCACAATACAAGACAATTTTTTCCTTATACTGAATATTCTCTATGTTGAAACTTTCTTCGATTCTTGAACCAAGAAAATAAAACACACTAGCTATTTGTAAGGACCCCTTTCGATGTATAGCCTGAGAGTCTATCTCCCAGGAGACGATAGGAAAATTTAATAATCGTTCATAAGCACTTCCACAATTGTAGAAACTTTCTTGCGTGGAAGATTGAATATAATAATAAAAAACTTACACTTCTGCTAGACAGGTATAAACTGAAGAAAATATACTTTTTTCACAATGCTGCAGATCTCAATATCAGACCTTCTTCAATAAAAATTCTCTTGTCACAATTACTTCTTTTATATATAAACTGACAGCTTCATAACCTCATAATCTGAAAAATAACAGAGAATATTTAAACAAAGAATCAGTTCACAAATTCTTTATTTATATTGAATATCTATAAAAAATAAAACTAAATACTTATCTAATTATATAAACTATTAGTTGATGATTGCTTCTGATTACATAGAAAATCGACTTTGCTAAACACTTTTGCAACTTTTGCAACATACAATTGAAGGAGGCTGAATCCCTACCAGCAAAACCTGAATAATTTAGCTGAATTCATAAATTTTATGGCAAGGTCCAATGTAGAAGAGACACGCTCGGACCTGGCCAAGCAAAGAACAACAAGAAGTGTTTCACGGAGAAGATGCTCCAGAAGGAGAGGATCCTCCACAAGGAGTGAATCCACACAATTAATGTATAATTTTTAAAAAATATACAGTATAAAATCTAAAAACTTGTGTATATTATTTATACTTACAAGATACTTGCGCTTATGACAACTATTCTTCTAGAAGTCCAAAGAACTTGATAATTTGTAATAACCAGATGGACTGCAAATTTTGTAGAAACTTTCTCCGATACTTCAGCGATGAAAATACAACACTTTCACTAGCTTGTCACACGGATTCCTTTCAATATACGTATACAGCCTGAGAGTTGTAACCTCTCACGAAACAACAGAAAAAATTTAATAATATTGAATAGCTATGTCAACAACCGTAGAAACTTTCGTAGACACATTCTTAACACTACACTAACTTGTCACATCACAAGAAAATTCTTTTCTATAATCTCTTATGTATTTCCTATTAATAATGATCAAATCTTGTGGCGTAGGTAGCATAATCTTTGAATCAAAATAAGAACACACTTACTCTGTACCAGTTATTATTCTAAACTTAATAATGAATTATCCTTTAATAAAATACTTTTCACTTCACCATCTTGTCACAGGAATTCCTTTAGTATATAACCCTACAGTTGCGTAACCTCCCAATAGAAATAGGAAAACATTGACTGTAAATTCTGTAAAAACTTTCTTCGATACTTAAACGATGAAAATACAGCACTTTCACTAGTTTGTCACATGGAAAAATAGAAACTTTCTTGCATGAAAAATCATTAAATACTTTACACTTCACTAGCTTGTCACATTACGAGAAAATTTTTTCCTTGTATCCTGATAGTTGTATGCCTTCCAATCTAATAAAACCTGAAAAATAAAAGAGAACATTTTAACAAAGAATCAGTTCACAAATCCTTTATTTGTATTGTATATTTATATAAATCAAAATAAAACTTAATACTTATCTAATTATGAACTATTAGTTTATGATTGCTTTTCGATTGTGTACAAAAGAATTTAACACTGTTTTAAAATATATATTTAGGTTAAATTTATATTACATTTAACACTGATTTATAATTATTAACAAACGCGCCCCTTCATAAAATTGCTTGCTTATCTATCTATACCTTAGCACTGTGTTATTGTAATCGTCGTCTGCACCACATATCTGTACACAAGTATATATCTATAGCGCTGACGTCACACATGATGACGTATGGCGGAAAACAATTTATCAGGGAGAACAATTTTTTTGACGAGAATTCATGAGCCGGAACTTTCAATTCAGAATAATATTTAATAGAAGCCATTTCACAAAATATGACCCTGATGTGATTTTATTACTTTCGTCTCAAGCTTTCGTTTGAGTAGTTCTATGTGACAAATAATGCTGTCAAAGTAAAAAAAACCGTAAGTCAAGTTTCGAACAATGCCTATGAGATGTATAATAGGGTCTGGCTAGCGCCCGACGGCGGCGTGCGTACTGAACGTACCTTATACTTGCCATCGTGGCGCTACCGCGCCCCTTGATTTGGCTAATGTTCAAGTACCAGATGACGGATGTGCTATGGTTGAAATCCATAAATTTCAAGAGTTCTTTACTACCTGTGGTACAATGATTGTGATTTATAATTTTTAAACCTTTGGAAAGGGCAATCCACCAATATATGATGGTTACTGTATACCGTGTAATAAAAGCTATTGGCGAGCTGAGGATCACAGATGTTCTAATAGATGCTTTACAACACCACCTTGTAGAATAACAGATTATACCAAAAAATATGAAACTTGTTTACGACTATATTTTGGTGATACCTGTTTCACCAATCATTTGAAAATTGGATCTTATAGTAAAAATAGTAATGTATGTAGTAAAATCAGACTTTGTCAGACTTGTTTTAAAATTATTAAAAAAAAATAAAGAACATGAATGTGGCATATCATTCTGTCCAATTGGTAGAAAACAAGCGCCTATTAGACATTTACGTTACGTACAGCCGATCAAACAGCGAGATAGATCAAAACCAGTATTATTTCTCTTTTACGACTTTGAGACACAGCAAACTCTTTCGATGGTAGGCAATGAAGAAAAGAAAATACGTGTACCCAATTTATGTGTTGTTCAACAAGTATGTGCAGTAGGCTGCCAAGTTCCAGGTCCATACTTGAAATTTTCAAATGCGTGTAGTCTTAGCGATGGAGGGGCTCAGTAGAAGCACAACAGATTTTGAATTTTTTAAATCGGTTAATATTTGGTAGCTCCTTTGTAATTTCTTTTTTTTAAATAGGATTTACTACAGGCAAATAATTACACGAATATAACTATGAAATTATGGTGATTTTTTGATATTTTTTTTCGGAAGCTCATCACGGTGTCGATAGCAATAGGCTCGAAAAAGTTTGGTGCAAAAATGTTAATAATTAAAGAAGTTAACAGGTGCATATTTTGACTAAAACCACCCAACTTTGGAGCCGATTTAAGGTACCTTCCACTGCGTCGATGACTTTGAAATTTTGACACAGCGTTCTTCAATTCATGCAAAAATGATTCCAAAAAGAATTTTGCCAAAAAAGTTTTAAGAACAGGGTCAAACATCAAATTAAAGTTCCAACTTTCGTTTCAAAAAGTAGGTAAAATGTCAAATTTTTTTCCGGAATAAGCTGTAATAATTTTAACAGCGCTTGGTCCCTTCCGCAGAGGACACAACACATGGTGCTACACGTGGTCCTGTAGCGAGAGGTCCGGAAAAGCCTGACCCTACCATAAAGTATTTATGACTGGGATAATGATGCTTATTGTCCCGTTCCACTGCTCATTACTTTTTTTAGTCACGTTACTACACGATTTCTATACTAGGTCACGCATCTTTGCAAGCGCTTAGGGCCTATTAAATATTATTCGATTTAAAAAATTCAAAATCCGTTGTACTCCTACTGAGCCTCTCCATCGCTCAGGCTACACGCATTTGAACATTTCAAGTATGGACCTGGAACTTGGCAGCCTAATGTGCAGCTTGTATAGAGGTTAAAGATATTTCAATTAGATGTGAAATGTGTTGTATTCGTGAATATCTATTCGATAATGATCCTATAAAACAGCTTGTTGATCTTACATTAACACGGCGAGAACAATTTCAACAAGTGGTATGCATTGCTCGCAATGCACAAGGGTTTGATACACAATTCATATTCAAATATATCGTAGAAAAATTTGATCAAGATCGAATGGTACCATGGATTGTCATGAATGGCTCAAAAATAACTTTAATGGAAGCTTTACATACAAAATTTATTGACAGTTTAAACTATTTTCATATGCCTCTAAGCAATTTACCGAAATCCTATGGTCTACCAGAAATGAATAAAGGTGTTTTTCCTCATTTATTGAATACTGAAGAAAATCGGGATTACGAAGGATCACTTCCTCCTCTTCATTCTTATAGTCCAGATACAATGAGTAACAGCGAACGAACCAAATTTATAAAATGGCACGATGAACAAGTGAAAGCTGGTTATGTCTTTAATTTCAAGAATGAAATTCTCAAATACTGCAAACAAGATGTAACTATTTTGAGATTAGCATGCCTACCTTTCGCAAAACATCTCCAAAATTTAACGTAGACCCATTTGTCGAATGTACAACAATAGCCTTTTCTTGTATGCGTGTGTTTAGAAAGAAATTTTTGAAACGAAATCAAATTGGCATAATACCACCTCGAGGCTATAGAATGACGGATAACCAATCTGAAATTGCTGTTCACTGAATTACCTGGATGGAACAGGAAGTTCTTCATCGACATATCGAACATGCGGGCCGTGGTCGGGAGAGAAGGTTACCTGAGAATATAGTAATCGATGGATACTGTGAACCGCGAATGAGAATCACAACGGTATAGTACTTCAATTTCATGGTTGTTTTTGGCATGGTTGTCTACGCTGCTATAGAATAAATAGAGATATAAAATTGAAAAGCAGCGAATCCATGTATGATACGAGAGAACTATAGGAGTTAGTAATAAATTAAAGTCCTCCAATTATAACCTTACTGAGAAATGGGAATGCCAGTTCAGTGAAGAAATTGCTCAAAATGAAAGACTTCATAATTTTGTACGAGAAAATGTCGTCAATGTAAGATAGAAACTGCTTGATTCACGAGATGCATTTTTCGGTGGTCGTACAGGTAATACAGTAAAAAGGTTTGATTGTCAAGATCAGCAAAAAATCAGATATGTTGATGTCTGCACATTCTACCCGTTTATTCGTAAACGTGGAAAATATCCTATTGGACATCCAAAAATTTATGTTAGTCAAGAGGAGTGTAGACAAATGATGGGTATAAACAACGATATTTCAACATTAGCTGAATATGCATTTAAACGTATGCTCGCTAGTGAAACACCCCCGGATGAGCGAACAGTGGCTATGATGACAGCTTGCTGTATGGTAAGCAAAACAACTTTTGAAAAATTATATTCACTGATCAAGAAAGGACTACAAAAAAGGAAGAAAAAAGTAGAAAAAAAATCTATGAAAACTTCTACTAAGGAGCAGAACAAAGAGTTGAAGAAAATGGATAAATTATTGAAACCAGCGAAAGAGGCTGCAAAAAAGAGTAAGAAATATTCATAAAAAAATGAATAGTGCAGGAGCAAGGTTTGAAAAAATATATTATACACCATCGCACCCGGCATCATGCACAGCTGTTGATAAACTTTTCCATACTATTCGTAAAAAAAAAGAATAAAAGAAAAAAATATAATCGAGAGAGTATTGTAAACTGGCTCGACAGTCAAGATGCATATAATCAGCATCGACCTCTCACTCACCGATTGCCACAACGTAGTTATAATGTACGAAATTTGGACGATGTATGGGAGGCTGATCTGATGGATTTAAGATCCTTAAAAACTTAAAATGATGGGTATTGTTACGTTCTCATTATTATTGATGTAATCAGTAAATATAGCTGGGCAGAACCGATCAAGGAAAAAACTTCAAGATGTGTAGCCGAAGCTTTTTTACGTGTGTTATCAAGAAGCAATGGTCGTCGGCCAACCTGTCTTCAAACGGACAACGGAAAAGAATTTGTTGGTCGTGAAACCTAGTTACTTTTACACGATAATGGTATCTCACACAGAATAGCACGTAGCCCTGATACAAAAGCAACTATAGCAGAAAGACTAATACGTACCATTAAAGAGCGGATTTGGCGATATTTTACTCACAAAAATACACGAAGATACAATGATATATTGCAGAATATAATTAATGCATACAATCATAGTAAACACTTTGTAACCAAGATGACGCCAGCATCTGTGACCATATCCAACTGTTTTAAAGCACGGGAAAATATAGATCAACGATATCAAATAAACAATAAACCAGATGTAAAACCTAAGTTCAAAGTTGGTGTTTTGGTACGAATCAGTCGTGCATCTTTGAAAAACGATACGAGAGAGGTTGGACGTTGGTTTTAAAATTGTACAAGTTTCCATAACGCGTTACCCCACTGTCTACCAATTGCAAGATTTATCTGGTGAGGTCATAAATGGATATTTTTATATTAACTATAGCATCTTTTGAAATAGAGAAGGTATTGTGTACTAGAGGTAAGGGATGCTCAAAAGAATATTTTGTTAGTTGGAATGGCTATCCAGAAAAGTTCAATTCTTGGGTCAAGGCTAATCAGCTTTCGCAGAAACGAAGGATCAATTTTACATTATTTTACCTAGTAATAGCAGCATGAAATATTTCGCAGAAAACATTACGACACAATATGTAACACAATTGCCACAACAGATCAGGTTTTAGCATTCATGGGTAGTTGCGCTTACAGAGGTTCAAATTCCGCTGACGTTTCGACTTGTGAAACCTGATGAAGAGAAAAGAAAAACTTCCGTGAAACAAATCCCCCTTCAATGCTCAAGACAAACAAATCAAGAAATGAAGAAGAAGATCAAATTACAATAAACGAATCGTTCATTAGACCTTATTATTACAAAGACCTTTTTACAATAGTTGATGAAATAAATAAGCTAGAATGTAACCACGATCATTTTGAGGTAATGGTTGAACGTGGTGGCTATACAACAATAAAAAAACCTATACAACGGTTATTTGCACTGAGTTTACTCAAGAGGTTTCTCTGCTAGGAAAAATATAAAAAATTCTCTGTTTTAATAGTGATGATGGTAGGCATAAACCAATTGTTTTTGATGAATATCACAGTTTAATGGAGGGTACTAAACCTGCTCGACTTTCCAGCGTGCTGCCAGCAATGTTAATGATCTATAGTGATCTCTGTGAACTGTATGTAACAGGTGATGTACGATCTCGGCTTTTACGAGCAATATCGCTGAACACCGATAATTACAAATATGGAGATACAAGAATTAAAAGTTTTTCTCTACCTATGTACTGAGACGGCAATGCCGGCAGCAGTCGGTAACTAACCGACCAGATGGCGCTGAGGACGACGCGGGGACGAAGTCCGACACCAGGCTGCACCAAAACAAAAAGACGAGGCCGAGGAGAATATAAAAGGGCAAGCACAGCATAGGAAAGGCCACTTCTGGCCGGCGAGCGCTAGGAGTCAGACCCCCTTCTTCGCATGGGCTCTGACTTTCTGGTATCTCGGAGATTAGTGATAGGAAGTTATGAGCAGTTGCTCAGACGACCTCCGCAAGTCTTTCACACGCCCTAACCTATGTGGCCGCCAGTACACATAAATGCATTTTGGTTAATAAATCTTATATTTTCTATGTAATTCGGATAATATCTTTTTACGACCACCCCCTCACTCATAGTGGGTAACCTTCATGATCCTGTTATGTCCCACCCACACTCTCACTTCATGGGTAGGACATGTGTTTGAGAGAAATGTATATATTTTAATTATTTATTGAGGGCGCGAATAGAATTATGACAAATGGCTAGGTTTAGACTCGTTACCCGCTCTGATATGTATTTTAGTATAATTATTTAACTTACCTTTTTCCGTTTCTCTTGTCTTATTTTGCTGCCTCTGCGGTCCTCGTCTTTTTCTTTCTGCTTGCTCGTCGTATTTGAAATAATGGGTGATAGGTTGTTGAAAATGATGCACTCTCAGTTTTGCTTTTAGTATGATTTCTTATATATTTCCTTTCACGATATTTTCCGATTATAATGTCACTTATTGAGTACTTGGTAGTACGACAAAATTTCCGCACATTTACGAACCGCGAGGTACGGAGTTCGGAATTAAACACGAGACTAATTAAAATGAGGCCAATTCGACTCTTTTTAAGCCTGAATACATTGACCAATTCTTAAAGTGTAACGCTTAATAATCAGTTTTAAAAGTTTAGCGATTGCCGAATAAGTAACACTGCTGACTTGTGTTACTAGATTACAGCACGCATTCAAAATACGGTCTTTCGAAATTAACATCGTAATTCTCTTCGTGTGTTTTGAATTTTGAAATATAGTTTAAATTAATAACAAATAGATTTAATAATGAATAACGTCGTAGGACGTTACAATCCATATCGATTGAAGGGTTATTCCACAAATGAGCTACTTCCAGGGGTGATTGGTGGAGTCCCCTTTCTCACGCTTGGGCTCTCGACTCAATCATTCTGCTGCACCAGATATTTGCGAACAAGCGAATAGTCTGGAGGTTGCATGCATCTAAGACTGCGTGCATGTGCAGGGGAAATACTCCGAGCTGCACCCAGTCGAGCAACCACCCCTATGCGATATCTACCTTAGGTAGTATAGGCGTAGGGATTTTTAAATGTAGAGTAACCCCGTGCACCTTTCTTCTTTAACACTCTTCCCCTCTAATCAACTAAGCTCTACGCTAGTGTAGGGAACGTTACAATGGCGCTCGACCAGGGACAAGAGAGTTAGAACGGGAATATAAACACCATAAAAAGGATTTACTATAATTAACATACGATGGATTTTTCTTGGTTTGTTTTAGATTATTATGTCAGAGTCAAACAAGGAGCGTATTCTCAGGCTTGAAAAAGCTGTGGACATTCTAATTCAAAGAGTAGCCAAGTATGAATCACAATTGCCAATTATAAGAGATAACTTCAAAATAACTGCCAAATGATTAAAACGAACCAGCGAATATTTTACGGACATCGGAAAAGCCATAAATCACGACCCTCTTTATGTGCGAAATCTGCAAATACGATATGATGAAGCCAAAGTGGCATTCAAAAAATGTATGATTCAAACGAATATTAAATTAGCCGATTTAAGCAAAAGAACAAAAAACCTTGAAAATGAAGTCGAACGTTTAGCTAATAAATTTCAGTATTTAAAAATTTAAAAATTGTTTTGAGTAAATCCTTTTTCGAAACCATACATCACAATCCTATACAACAAGGGATAAATCTATCAAATTAGCTCCTTTTGGAGAACCTGCCGGAAAACAGTATAGATAAAGAACCAAATATTGACCTCCAATGGAGGGAGGCTGTGGTAAATGATTTGAAAGAATTATCTGAAATCCAGGGTGCACTGGAGGAAAGAGTAGACAACCTTGAATCAAAAAGCCCAATAAATTTAAATAGTATTGCTACAGCAGATTTATCTACAATCAAAGAAAAAATACACCAAAGCGATTTTGATTCAAGGTTTACAGCGTTAGCCGAGATTGTTGAAAAATGTAATCAACAAATAGGAGAATTAACAAAAAAAATCAATATGTTATAAAAAGAAAACGATCAACTCATTACAAAAAATTCAAAATTAAGTAATGATCTATCAAAATGTGAGAATCGGCTGGAACAGGTCCAACAAAATATGAGTAGTACAGGAGGAATCGGGGATACATACTCTGAATTATCGAGAAAAATAAGAATCGAATTACCGAAATTTAAAGGAATCGCTACGGAAAGGCCAATGAAATTCATAAAAAATTTACAAACGTATATTCAATTAATGAAATTAGAACCAGCGGATATTAGCTACACAATAGCACAAGCATTAGAGGGTGAGGCATAGAATTGGTGGTATTTAATTAAAGATAATATCGAGTCATTACAACAATTTGAAATATCTTTTAAAGAGCGGTTTTGGGCCAAACACATACAAAGACAAAATGCTAGAAAAGTAGAGTTCGGACAATATTATCCAGGAAATCGATCGCGAGTAAGCTATGCGACATACATTTTGGGGCTAGCACGGCAGTTAGAAATAACGATTGACGAAAAAGAATTGGTACAAAAAAACGCAGAACATTTTGATCGCGACATAAGACGAACGGTAATGGGGCAAAAAGTCCGAAAAATAAACCAATTTTTAGAAATACTCGAAGAATTTGACAGTGAGGATCGAAATAAACGGAAGACCAACACAGCGGAGTACTCACAAAAACAAGAAAACATACAAAACTAAACAAACCAAAAGAAACTAACACCAACACAAATCTCACACAGAAGCAATTAATACAAAACAAAAAATGGCCCGAAAAACAGCATGCATATATAAACACAATACAAAAAACAGAAGAAAACAAATCAAACAAAATAACCCACCATAAAGGGGGGGGGCAATACACTTAAAACACACGAACGACTCTCTCGGAGACTATGAAATTTACGAAGAAAAATCGTAGTCGGGAAACTAGAAATAGTTACGTTAGTCACGGATAACGCAAAATTGCGATAAAACGTAACTATATGGCAAACATCCGTGATCGATGATATGCGAGAAGAATTAATACACGATATTGATCCAAGCGATCAAGAAGTTGAAGTAACTCACTGCCCATAAATCAAAATAAAATTAAAACAGACTGAAGTTAACGCATTAATTGACACGGACAGTGAGATTACAGCAATCTCGGAGGTCTTGTTTTATCAAAACGAAAAGACATGGGGTAAATGCCCAATATTACCGTTAACGGGAAAAGTAATAAAAAGCGCGACCGGAAATAAATCAGCGCGGTTAAAAAAACAAATTAGAATAGAAACAAAAATTGCAAACAGAATAATACATATTAATTACATAATAGTTCCGAAATTAATAAAACCATGCATAATTGGTTTCGATACAATAAAAATGTTCAAGATGTTAATAAATACTGCAAAAATCGAGATATTGTTCTCAATAAATGGAGAAGATGGCGTTCTACCTTACGCGTACGCAAAAATGTCGCGATCAGAATTCACGTCATTGTCAATAAAAGAATCAAATCACGTCACCAAAAATGGGACACATGTACATGTTGATAAAATCTATAAAGATTATGAATCAAATGATGAAAATCCATATGAACTGTTAATGGAAGAAATTAATGAAAAAGTAAATAATTGTGTAAACTTAAATAAGTCACAAAAACAAGTACTAAAAAATTTATTAATCAAAAGAAAAGCAGTATTCGAAAAAAAGCCAGGTTTATTAACATCGTATGAGCATGAATTAGTTGTAAAGGACACAACACCATGGTTCTGTTACTCATATCCAATACTATTAATGCTCGAATTAAAAATTATCCGTAGATCAAATAGCGTTTACATAAATCCGGTAAAAATTGTAAGAAAAAGAGACGGATCGGTGAGACTACGCTTAAATGCACAGAAACTAAATAGAGTTCTGGAAGACAATTATGAAGGTCCACCGGGGATCGACGAAATATTACAAAGATGTGCCAATAAGCCGATAACAAGTGTATCCGACTTTACAGCGAGCTACTGGCAGATCAAACTAGCAGAAAAATCGAGAAAATACACGGCATTTAAAATAGATTCTCACGTATACAAATTCAACGTAGTACCTTTTGGAATCAAAACAAGTGGGGCAGAATTAATTCGAGGACTCGCTGTAGCAACATGGGATCTGGATGATTTCCTAGTTATTTTTGTAGATGACGTAATGATAGGGTCGAAAACATTCGAAGAACATATAGAATATTTGGATAAACTATACGAACGATTAATTAAATACAATTTAACGTTAAATTTCAAAAAATCAAATTTTTTTTGCTAAGAGATTGAATTTTTAGGTCATTTCATTTCAGAAAAAGGAATTCGTCCAGCTCCAGACAAAATTCGCACAATAAAAACTTTGTAGAACCAAAAAATGTGAAACAACTACAAAGTTTTATTGGTTTCATAAATTTTTACTCAAAATTTACGAAACATTTCGCAGACGCTATCAAGCCATTATTAAATTTGATAAAAAAAGAAACACCATTTATATGGACAATTAATCATCAAAAAGCGTTTGAACATATAAAAACGCTGTTTGAGGAAAATATGTTTTTACGGTACGCGGATCAAAATAGACTGTTAACAACGGATGCATCCGATTATGCATGTGCAGCGGCACTTTCCCAAAAAAACGATGAAGGAGAGGAAGAGATAGTATGTTTTGTAGGACACTCAAGGGAAGCGAAATGTCGTACTTCACAACAGAAAAAGAAATGCTTGCCCTTGTATCGGCCTTATATAAATTAGATACCTACCTCAGAGGGGCAAAAGAGATAATCGTGAGAACGGATCACGAGGCCTTGACATTTTTGCAGACGTGTAAATTTAACAATCAACGATTGCAAAGATGGTACTTGGCAATACAAGATTATAATTTAAAAACAGAACACATAGCAGGAAATGTCAATATAGTAGCGGATTATTTAAGTATAATGGACAATGACGGAAAATCGAAAATAGAAAAACAAACTGAAATAATTATTTCCGCCATTGTCCAAAAACCAAGTCAAACATTAGTAAAATTATGTAGAGAGATGGAAAAGCATCAACATGGTGATCTGTTTGTAAATAATATTAAGGAAAAACTAGAAAATAAGGATCAAAATGCGCTTAGGCGATACGAAGAAATAAATGATATATTATACAAAAAATATAGTAACAGATAAAAAATTGTAATACCAATATCAATAGCGAACAAATTTATAAATGAAGTACATATAGCATACGGCCACTTAGGGGGCGAAAAACAAATATGTTGATAAGCGAACATTTTTTTCTACCACAATTACGAAAAAACAGCGAAAATAACAAAAACATGCGAATCATGCCAAAAAGAAAAATATTTAACAAAAAATTGTATGAGCAAGCACAGCCAATTATAACAAAAAAGCCGAACGAATTTTTATCCATAGATTTCTACGGACCATTACCGACATCTATAGGGGGGGGGGGGCAAAATACATCTTAACAATAATAGACGTATTTAGCAAACTCGTAGTTCTATATCCATTACAGAAAGCAACAGCAAGAGCGGTAATTAGGAAAATTACAACCGATTACATACCATTATACGGGAAACCGGAGGCAATTATAAGCGATCATGGTACGCAATTCACGAGTGAAACATAAAGAAAAGGTTTAAAAAATGAAAATATAAAAATCATTTATTCATCAATAAGACATCCGCAATGTAACATAGTAGAAAGAGTACACCGTGAATTGGGTAGATTTTTTAGAACATTTATAATAGATAAACACAAGAGTTGGGCAAAATACGTAAAAATTATCCAACAAATCATAAATGAGACTCATCATGAAACGACGAATTATACACCATTAGAATTACACTCAAATACAAAACCACAAAGAATGTGGGAAAAATACTTGTATATACCTCCGTCAAAGCAAGACGAGTCTCATGAAAAAAGAATAGCGTTAGCAAGCGAAAGAATCGAGCGTATAAAGATGAGAAAAGAGAGAGGAAAATTTCACCTAAATAATTTGAAACCGTATTACACGAACATACAAGAATAAATACATAAACACTTTATTTCACTTATACGGAGAATACAGACAGGCTACTCATGAAACCAAAACAAAGGATTAAGAGCCAGGAGAATTCGCAGAAGAATCAGCTGAAGGAATAATCGAATAGTACATGAAATCAATAAATAGCGAAATGAAGACGAAAATTGATCAGTACTCATCAAAATTCGAAAAGTGTAAGATACCTGGAGAACATGTAGAAAGTAAGCGCAGCTACACAAACCGGGGGAATAGGAGTGTGCGACAGGGTACCCTGGTGAACCACCAGATCCTGTCGAAGCACCAGCTAATGTGTTGGGTGGACACGTACACCTACACAGGCGTACAAATTAAAATGGGGAGAACCACCGGATTCATAGCAGCAAAAGGTCAACCGGCACCTGGGCGAGGCACACAAACGATGCGCAAGCCATGTAGGGCCACCCAGACACCGGCACTCATGGCAGTGGACCCGACACCCCCAACACCACCAGCGACTCCAACGCCTCCGTCAACACCGACCCCAACAACGCTACCACCAAAGGTAAAATAGAAAAATAATAATATAGAAGACAAGAAAGACAATAACACAAATATAACGCATACGCCAGAGCGTCGACCAGGGCATCACCCGTACGCCAACAAGGCCGCGTATGGCGACGTCGAGCCCCAGGCCGTATACGCCAAGGAGTATCGGCGAAGCAGCAGCAGACCATACCTGGAGAGACGAGGCCAGGAGACAGGTGCTGAAGCGAAGGGCGGAGGATCAGCGAAAGGCAGAGGAAGAGGAAAAAATAAAAAAATAATGAAAGAAATGGAGGAGCTGCATACAAAAAATTGGTTGCTAGACGAATATGAATTATTTTTTAACTCCGTATAAGGAAAATAAAAGGTAAAATAACAAATAAATTTTTTTCTCTCAAACACGCGAACATTATACACACAACCCTGTCTTCTCCCGTCATCACCGGAAAATACAAAATGCACAATCCGTATTAGCATTTTTTATTGGAGGGCAATGAGACGGCAATGCCGGCAGCAGTCGGTAACTAACCGACCAAATGGCGCTGAGGACGACGCGAGGACCGACACCGACAGGCGGCACCAAGACAAGAAGACGAGGCCGAGGAGAGTATAAAAGGGCAAGCACAGCATAGGAAAGGCCACTTCTGGCCGGCGAGCGCTAGGAGTCAGACCCCCTTCTTCGCATGGGCTCTGACTTTCTGGTATCTCGGAGATTAGTGATAGAAAGTTACGAGCAGTTGCTCAGACGACCTCCGCAAGTCTTTCACACGCCCTAACCTATGTGGCCGCCAGTATACTTAAATGCATTTTGGTTAATAAATCTTATATTTTCTATGTAATTCGGATAATATCTTTTTACGCCCACCCCCTCACTCATAGTGGGTAACCTTCATGATCCATATCGATTGAAGGGTTATTCCACAAATGAGCTACTTCCAGGGGTGATTGGTGGAGTCCCCTTTCTCACGCTTGGGCTCTCGACTCAATCATTCTGCTGCACCAGATATTTGCGAGCAAGCGAATAGTCTGGAGGTTGCATGCGTCTAAGACTGCGTGCATGTGCAAGGGAAATACTCCGAGCTGCACCCAGTCGAGCAACCACCCCTATGCGATATCTACCTTAGGTATTCGCATAGGCGTAGGGATTTTCAAATGTAGAGTAACCTCGTGCACCTTCCCTCTTTAACACTCTTCCCCTCTAATCAACTAACCTCTACGCTAGTGTAGGGAACGTTACAGTACATACCATTATTATTCAACTCGTTTCAGACGATAGAAATAGATATAAGAGATGATTGTGGACAACCAATACCATTCGATCACGGAACACTGACCGCGACACTTCATTTCAAGAAAGTGGACAGAAAATGGATCGTTACGAAGATTATTTTAGCTATCAAGTTGGTAATGGTTATCGTGCTGGAGGAGGGGATAGAAATACAAATATCCCTACACAGGGGGTGTTGGACATGTTTATATTGGATCACCCTACCAAAGAGGTCACGATATTGGTTCATACTTAGCCGGTATATTTCGGCAAGTCCTTCCACTCATCAATTGGGGTGCTAGAGCTGTGGGAAAAGAAGCAGTACGTACAGGTATTAACATCATATCCGACGTTGCAACGCGCAATACACCCGTTAAAGAGTCGTTTCGCAGTCGTGTGAGAGAATCTGGTGAGATTCTAAAGGGAAAAGCTGAAGAAAAGTTGGATAAACTGATGGAGGGGTCTGGATATAAAATGTCACGCTACGGTTATCCTTCTCAGTTGCAAGCGCTCATTGCACCAACAACAGTCCATGGAAGAAGAATACGAAGACGGAGTGTAGCTGTTCGTATAAACAAGAAAAGTGTAAAAAAGACCACCAATAAGAAGAAGATGGTGACTACCAGAAAAACACGTAAAAACAGGAATACTAGAGATATTTTTGACAGTTTAAAAAAATGGCTTTTTCACACGCTCATTCTTGCGAATGTATGAATTCAGAGCTGTTGCTATTTGAAATCCCACCAACTCAAACGACAATAAAGGGCTCGCATTGAATTCAGTACAAGCCAATATCATCTTTGACTGATGATTCATCGATAGAATTTGTAAACCCTGGTAATAGTGATGAATACATTGATTTGGCTCATACCACTTCGTGAAAGTTTAAAATCTACTATGACTGAAGAAAGTTTAGATGCAAATGATCGAGAGGCTTTCAAAAGATTAACAGCACGGATAGGACCGGTGCATTCTCTCTTCAATCAAGTAGACGTACTATTCAATTCAAAACCTGTACCTCCACCTACCAATGCCAATGCGTACAGAGATTACATTGAAACATTACTGAATTACGGTTCTGCCGAAACAGCCTCTCACCTTTCTACTGTTCTATGGTGTGACAATACCGCTGAAAACATGAACGATACGGAAAATTCCGATGAAGGACTTGTGGAACGACGGAAATTGTTAGCTCAGGATAAACCTATTGACCTAATTGGTCATCTGCATACAGATGTCTTCAATCAAGAGAGACTTCTAATCAATGGTGTTGAAGTGAGAGTACGTTTAGTGAAAGCTCGAGATAGTTTTTGCCTGATGGATCCTGCCGGTACTTTTACTGTGCACATTGAAGAGGAAAATCTTTTTGTTAGACGTGTAAAAATCAGTTCTGGTATATTGCTGGCACACGCTCAATCACTTTCAAAAATAACTGCTAAATATCCTCTAAGGAGAGTGGACGTTAAAGCAATAACTATGCATAGCGGTGTACACGGTGAAACTTTAGATAACATCGTTCTGGGTCAACTACCGAAAAGAATCATCATTGAATTTGTCAATAATAAAGCTTTTAATGGTGACCGAATGCTCAATCCGTTCAATTTCGAACATTTTAATATAAACTTTTTATGCTTGTACGTTGACGGTGTGCAAGTGCCTTCAAAGCCATTGCAACCTGACTTTACAACAAAAAATCTGTACGTAGATGCATACCATACTCTATTGTCTGGTACAGGTATACATTTTCTCAACGAGGGCAATCAAATAACTCGCGATTCCTACCCACACGGATATCTTCTCTTTACATTTAATCTGAATCTCATCAAGCATGGTAGCATTCGGTTGGAAGTACGCTTTAGCAAACCCTTAACGGAAACAGTCAACTGCATTCTGTACACGGAGTATGAAAGCATTTTAGAAATCGATACATCTCGTCAAGTTATAGTCGATTTTAGTAGTGAATATTTTTATATATAGATGTCGTTATGTTCTACCGCTCTATCTATAAAAACTTAAATCATGGTTTTCTCTGAATTGATGCAATCCCTTAAGCAGCCTTTACAATGGACAGTCTTCAAATATTGAAAAATCTGACGAAAATTCGTTCGCATACTATCGGTGTATTCCCAGCCGATCAAATACCGAGAGTTTGGACGAAGTCGGCGATTTATCGTCAATACGGATGATCACACGAGATCGGGTATGCATTGGGTCGCTATGTATATTGATAAATCTTGTAACGCGTTTTATTTTGATAGTTTTGGTCTACCGCCGTTCCTACCAGACCATATCAACCGATTTCGAAAAAATTGTAACCAGCTTCGCTGGAATCACATACGACTGCAGAATGATTTCTCTAACGTATGCAGTCAATATTGTATTATGTTTCTGCATTATATGAGTGATGGATTAGGTTACAATAAATTTCTCAATAATTTGTCTGACAATCTGCAAAAAAATGATGACATAGTCAGATGATACCTACGATACGCAAAAAGAGGTGATGAGGCTTTCGTAGGAAATGGTCGGTGCATTGTCAGATATTTATAAAGCTGTTGTCCTTCTAAGATGTCATTATTGTCATGTGAAAAGTGCCGAGTCAAACGGGGACTTGAATCAGTATTTTGACTTTGTCAACGCCTACCTCGAGGCTTGTTCGAGACCCTCCCACTATCATTACATTTCAAAATGTACCGTAAGAATTCACGGTTAGTACTACTTTGTCAGTCGTCCAGAGAACAATCAAGGCGTACCTACAAGAATGGCTTTGTATCCACACTAACAAATGTTATTTTGTGCTTTATACGGGTTAAATAATACATGTTAAAAAAAAATTATCGTAGGTACGGAATACGGTTCTTTAGAGGACGAGGACTACAAACCAGTAGTAAGATTGTTAAGTAGTGACTTCAACTGTATAACTTTCTCAGAAGACAGCTAGGTGGAATTCAAGGGCAATTTCTCAGACATCTCAAAATAATTTGCTTGAGAAGCTGATTATCAAAAGCACGTTACAGTTAAGGGTCTTGATTGGAAACTCAAATTGACAAATGATAATCATGGCAGGATCATCGTAATTAATCAGGATATACTTTCTAATCATCCCAAGGCGTCGAGAAGATTTCAAGGATTCATTACGCTGGATGAATTAACATTTGAGTGTTTAAAGTGAGAGTTAAGAGTGCTTCGAATAATAGGTGGTAGTTTGAGCGAAGTTGTGAAAAATATTGCAGATTTTATTATAAATAAAAGTAAAGATTATATGGAGGAATCTCGTTTACTAAGTTATACGCCAAGAATTGTGAAAAAATATGTTAATTTACTCGATGATATAGTACTTACTACATTCAAACCAAACGTTGACGGCTATTGTAAAAAATACCATCAATACTCTTCCGAGCTTGAAAAAATTGAAATTGAAAATTTGCTGTATGAGCTTAATTCGCCGCATATATACAATTTAAAATATGCTCAATAAAAGGTTGGAAAATTGATCAAACTGTATATTTTATTAACCTTTAAATCCATAATCCATCTCCTTTCCACATTCATAATCGTTTTTATAACGTTCGAAACTAGCCGTTGACCCTTTTTGAATTCACAAACATAGAGTCACCGTAAAGGAAGTTTTCGCGGCCCTTTTATTCTAGCTTTCAGTGCCACTGGATCTAGTAATATGGCCGCTGGCCCATGAACTTACATCAAAGCTCTAATTGTTTGCCAAATATCTGTATTAGGGGAAAGGGGTAATAGAATATACGTTACTGGAATTATTGTGTTTTTCATTTATTGTTCACCCTATTGCTACCATCTTTTCCCGCGAGTTTTCCGTTTCTAGGATCAACTACCGGAGAGGAGTCAGCCGGCGAATTAAAATTATTTTTGTACACTAACGGGAATCCTCGTGCGGGCGAGATAAATTCCATGTTACAAAATATTAAATAAAATAATAAAGCCTCTCTTACATCTGGTGGCAACAACTACAGCTCTTGCAGAGTGGCCGGTGCTGCCGGATGGTAGTGCGACACCGGTAAAGATCAACTAACGACTAGCTTCCCCGAAGTACGCTCGCGTTACATATACCCTTGGGGCCACCGCATACAATTACATATCAAAATATTCATACATATCAAACGTCAAGAACTCCAACGCAACGGCACAGCATACTAGAAGCAGTAAGTCCAAGAGCACGCGCCGCAAGTTCAAACGTCCCGTCCATAACCGCATTGATGACCAATACAGTATGGACAGAGCGTCGCCTAGCAACTCGGACTCTTCGACCTCCCACTGGGATGTGCCGCTTCGCCTTGCCAGCCAATCACTAATTAATACATGATGGCTATACGCAAGAGCGTGCGAAGCGATATGCCACCTCCTCTACACCGATGTTACCCGCATGTCTCACCATCATCGTTCGGCCTCCGATCTCTCCTAACTAAAAACAGTTAATTAAAAATACTACCTATTGCAGCTACGAGGACTTAGCTTAAGATTAGAAATAATATTTTTACAACTATTTTTGAGGCGGCACGTACTCTCAGCCCTATTAAGTGAGCCATCAAAAAATTGAATGTGCAACATTTCTGAGAAGTGTCTACGAAAAATAGATGGCTCTCTATTAATAATTTTTATATTTTGAAAATCAAACGTATGGCCAGTTTCCATTGCGTGGTTTGCAAGGGGGAGGTGATATCTCCTTTATCTATATAACGTTTATGCTCCATCTCCCTAGCTTTTAAAAGGGGGTAAGTCTCCCCGATATACGAGGACTCACAATCGGAGCAATCTATTTTGTAAACAACATTTCTCGTATCGCCAATAGTAGGATCTTCCCTAACTTAATAAACTTATTAAACTTATTTGTAATTTTGTTAACTAAAATTTTCCCATTCTTTTTCAATACTGCTTTTAATTTACAATTAAAACTTTCGTAAAACGGGAATACCGCAAACCTATTCTTAGTGTTTAAATCGCAATTATTAATAGAAGATAAGCCCGGACTGTCCGAATCTTTGCCCTCATAATTATCTCGTAAGAGGCCAAGATTACGAACAATTCGTCTTTTAGTGAGCTTATTAATAAACGTAGGAGGATAATCATTCGCTATTAGAATTTTTTTCGCATACTCGATATTCTGCAGATGAAAATTCGGATCCGATAATAAAATCGCTCTGTCTAAAAGATTGTATACAATCGCCACCTTTTGACTTTGAGGATGGTGAGAATAAAAGTTTATATATCTACAAGAAGCCGTGTTTTTCTGGTACCAATTAGTAATAATATTACCGTTACAATCATGAAATATCGAAATATCTAAAAAATTAATACTATTGTCATATTCAACTTCAAACGTAAACTGCAAATCACTATTATAGTCGTTAAAAGTAGCTAATACATACTCCAATCTCTCCCTCTCAACAATCAAAAGACAATCATCAACGTATCTGCAGAATAAAGGCACACTCGCCTTTACAATGTTTAAACAATGTGTTTCGAGATCTTCTAAAACCATGTTTGCAAACACGGGACTCGAACAAAAGCCCATAGGGGCCCCCGAAATCTGCTTATAGAAATTGCCGTTAAAGATAAGGTAAGTGCAATCGAGAAGGGTTTTTATCGCCTCAATAAATTCATCCCTAGAAATGCACTTTATGCACCCCACCCATTTCTATCTCTTATTAATTGTAACAGTAATCAAATCTTTTGGCAAGCTCGTAAACAGAGATACAACGTCGAAAAATGCCAGACAGTGACCGACCGGAATTTTAACATTCTTCAAATTATCTATTAACTGCAAACTATTTTTTATATTCGTCACTGGTAATGGAAACATTTTCGTCAAAAAAACCGACATGCACTTATCGAGCGCATTCGGGGGCCCCTATGGGCTTTTGTTCGAGTCCCGTGTTTGCAAACAAGATCTCGAAACACATTGTTTAAACATTGTAAAGGCGAGTGTCCCTCTATTCTGCAGATACGTCGATGATCGCCTTTTGATTGTTGAGAGGAAGAGATTGGACTATGTATTAGCTAACTTTAATGACTATAATAGTGATTTGCAGTTTACGTTTGAAGTTGAATATGATAATGGTATTCATTTTTTAGATATTTCGATCATCGATACATCATGATTGTAACGGTAACATTATTACTAATTGGTACCAGAAAAACACCGCTTCTTGTAGATATATAAACTTTTATTCTCACCATCCTCAAAATCAAAAGGTGTCGATTGTATACAATCTTTTAGAAAGAGCGATTTTGTTATCCAATCTGCGTTTTCATCTGCAGAATATAGAGTATGCGAAAAAAATTCTTATAGCGAATGATTATTCTCCTGCGTTTATTAATAAGTTCTGTAAATGACGAATTGTTCGTAATCTTGGCCTCTTAAGAGTTAAAGAAGAGGGCAAAGATTCGGACAGTCCGGGCTTATCTTCTATTAATAATTGCGTTTTAAACACTAAGAATAGGTTTGCGGTATTCCCGTTTAACGAAAGTTTTAATTGTAAATTAAAGCAGCATTTAAAAAGAATGGGAAAATTTTAGTTAACAAAATTACAGATAAGTTTAATAAGTTGATTAAGTTAGGGAAGATCCTACTATTGGCGACACGAGAAATGTTGTTTACAAAATAGATTGCTGCGATTGTGAGTCCTCGTATATCGGGGAGACTTACCCCCCTTTAAAAGCTAGGGAGATGGAGCATAAACGTTATATAGATAAAGGAGATATCACTTCCCCCTTGCAAACCACGCAATGGAAACTGGCCATACGTTTGATTTTCAAAATATAAAAATTATTAATAGAGAGCCATCTATTTTTCGTAGACGCTTCTCAGAAATGTTGCACATTCAATTTTTTGATGGCTCACTTAATAGGGCTGAGAGTACGTGCCGCCTCAAAAATAGTTATAAAAATGTTATTTCTAATCTTAAGCTAAGTCTTCGTAGCTGCAATAGGTAGTATTTTTAATTAATTGTTATTAGTTAGGAGAGATCGGAGGCCGAACGTTGATGGTCAGACATGCGGGTAGCATCGGTGTAGAGGAGGTGGCATACCACTCATCACTCTCTTGTGTATAGCCAACATGTATTAATTAGTGATTGGCTGGCGAAGCGAAGCGGCACATCCCAGTGGGAGGTCGAAGAGTCCGAGTTGCTAGGCGACGCTCCGTCCGTACTGTATTGGTCACCAATGCGGTTATGGAAGAGACGTTTGAACTTGCGGCTCTTGGACTTACTGCTCGGTACATTATTAGTGCCACCTTGTCGTCGTATGCGATCCTAGTATGCTGTGTCGTTGCGTTGGAGTTCTTGATGTTTGATCCGTATGAATATTTTTGTAATTGTATGCGGTGGTCCTTAGTTGATCTTTACCGATGTCGCACTACCATCCGGTGGCATCGGCCACTCTGCAAGAGCTGTAGTTATTGCTACAAGATGTAAGAGAGGCTTTATTATTTTATTTAATATTTATTATTTAGTTTAATTATAGTTTTTATTCGTTTAATTCGAAATTTAGGAACGACGTTGGGATACACGGGCGTTCTGTGCCATATGTAGGCGAGATGCTTTTATAGAAATTTGTTATATTATTTAAGGTAAAAATTGGTAATTTTAATTTTCATGATAATTTGTAAAAATTTTTTTTAATGTTATTTTGTGAATTATTTTGTGAATTTTATAGCCCTGAAGAGGACCGTCAATTCGGTCGAAACGTTGGCAAAAATAAAAAATAACTTTGGCTCGAAGAGATGCATACATTCATTATTACACTCACATTTAGTAGTTCATCGGTTATCTATGATAGGACGGGACGGCAAGTTTTTCCGTAAAAAAATTGTGTTCTACATCATAGAATTTGTTCCTGTTTTTTTTTTAATGAATGTAAATTAACAAAATTTAAATCTCATATATAATCGTCATCGACATAGATTTTTAATGAAATAAGGATAGCAACACATTTACTGAATTACTAAGTAGAGTAGATTGTACATCCGCTCGTTGTTTCCATAAATAAAAGAAAAAGTTTTCATGATGCGAAACAATCTTGTTAAATTGCATAATAATTTTAGACAAACGTGATATTACCACATGTTAGGGGCACATTTGTCATGTAATAATGGCATGTAAGAACATCATGCCATTCTATTACATGTACCATAGGGTTAAATTGAAAACCATTGATGTACGGTATACTAATGTGATTGTTATATACATTGTTCTTCGCACGTTGGTCCGGTTGCCTTGTCATTTTGATTGCAGATAATCGTTTTCTGACTTATTTATCAACGAAATCAGAGGGGTAATAAATCTTTTATAATGCCAATGTTTTTCTGGCGAGAACATCCATCTGATAACTTTACCGCTCTATCAACTAAATTATACACCATGGCAATTTTTTGATTAATCGGATGTTAATATTTAAAGTGCAAAAATCTACCAGAGAAAGTTGGTTTCGTGTACCAATCAGTTTTTATTCCGCGTGCTTCATTAATCAATAATAAAAACTTATGGATTTGTTCACTTCCATTTCATGCGTAAATTGGAGTCTACTATTATACGATTTAAATATTTTCATCGTTTCATCTACCTTTCCTTTCGGAATGCAAGCAATGATATCGTCGACATAACGGAAAAAGAACACTAGTTGATAAGTTAATTTTGAAATGCACTCCATTTCGAGATCATCCATAACAATGTCATCGAATAATCCTGAAATCGGAGAGCCCATGGGTGTACCAAAAAGTTGTTTGTAAAATTTACCATTAAATTGGAAGTACGTATTATCCATAAGCAGACTACAAGCGTCCAAAATCTCGTCAAGTGGAATTTCAAACTTTCTCGCTATTTGTATATATCTTTTTTCGATACTCTGCATGACTAATGCTTTATCAATATTGGTATATAACGATTTTACATCTAAGCTAACAATACAGTGGTTATTCAGAATGTTTACATTTTTAATTTTTTCTATAAAATCGTAACTATTTTTTTTTTGTACGAACGAGGTTTATTAATACTACTTTGTAAGATTTTAAATCAATATTTTGATAAAAAATATGTAGGCGAGCCTATTGTTGCAATAATTGGCCTTAGAGGATGGTCTCTCGTGTTTGATTTTTCTTAACTACACTGTATGTACTAGTGTCAACTAAAAGATTTTCCATCTTGTTAATATACATGTGTTTGTACATCGTAACCGTTACATTACCTTTATCAGCAATGGAAAATCTTTTAGCAAATAATAAAAATAAATATATTCTAACCATACAGGATCACTTATCTAAATATTTGGTAGCTGTTCCGTTATCAAACCAAACAACTGAAACCGTAGCTGATGCTTTTATAAAACAATTTATTTGTATATTTGTTTCTCCAAAAGTTGTATTGACTGACAGAGGAGCTACTTTTACAAGTAAATTAATGAAAACTGTGACTAAAAGATTAAAATTTTCAAAAGTAGAATCTACTGCTTTTTCGCCTGGATCAAATGGTTCGCTTTAAATAGCTCATCTTTCACTGTGTGAATATTTAAAAAACTTTTCATCTAAAAAAACCTTTTGGGGTGATTTACTGCCTTTAGCGCACTTTCAATATAATACAAGTATTCATAGAACACATAGATTTATGCTATATGAATTAGTATTTGCTTATCCACCTAATTTACCTTCATCTGAGCCTTTAAAGGTATCAGAACAATTACCTACGTATAACAATTATTTGACCAATCTGATAACAAATGTGGCAGAAATTGCTCAATTAGCACGTGAAAATTTAAAAAGTATTATGATAGATTTATAAATACTGTAAATTTTAAAAAAGGAGATGAAGTATGGTTAGTAAAAGAACCAAAACCTGGTAAATTGGAGAAAAATGTATGCGCGCGCGTGTGTGTGTGTGTGTGTGTATGTGTGTGTGTGTGTGTAGGTGTGTGTGTGTGGGTGTGGGGGGGGGGTGTGTGTGCATAAGCAAGACCAATTTAAAGACTAAAACAAATGGAACTTGTTTAGAGGGCGTTATTTATAAGTTATAAGTTACTTATAAATAAGTTCATATAAAGATGCTAGAGTTCTGTGCGTACTTGCGGTGGTCATACAGTTTTTTATAATTTTGTGCGATTTGAGGCCTATAAAAGCGTTTGTGTGAGACGAGTTATTTTAGATGTTAGTTGTGACAAACGTAAAACGAACAAAGCAAGGCGTCGAGTGGCGTGGTCTACGACGGAGGTGTGAAGAATCTCAGGATGGCGGAGAAGTTTCGAAAAAAGTGTCTTTCTCCGAACAGGAGAAAGAGTTCAGAGAGGGAATTTTAGAAGAGGTCAAGAAGATCAAGGAGATGATCGAAATCGAAAAATGTAAGTAAGAAATTAAATTTCGTGATGTAAAATTACTCAGTAGAATAGATAAGTTGGAAAAAAGAGTGAAAGAAATTGAGGATAGGGAAACATGACGTGACGTGCCGCAAATGAAAAAGATGCTGGCCGAAAAAGAAAAAAGGGATAACTAGGATATTATCGCAATTAGGGTGGTGGAAAATCTGGACAAGTGTACTGAAATTAAAGAGCGGATTGACACCTTGATTAGTAATACTCTAAAGTTGGAGATAAACGTTAAAGCAGCCTGGCTGAGGGGGAAAGTAATTATAGCGAAACTAGCTAATGTAGAGGATAAAGAAATTATAATGCGCAACAAACACAAACTTTCGGGTACAAGAATTTACAGTGAATACTACAGAAATTTTAGAGGAAAAGACATGATGAAATTGCGGCAGGCCAAAAAAAAGTTAAGGCTTTGAGGCTAAAGTCGGCTTTGGCAAAGTTTTTTACGAGAACGTCTGGTACTGGTGGGGTAATAAGGAAAAGTTGGAGCAGGATTTTTGGGAGGATAACAAAAATCAAGTACTGAAAGATGTCAATAAAGGAGAGGACGTGATAGTAAAACAAAATATAATAGTAAATGACAATGTGAGAGAAGTCACGAGAAGAATATAGGTAGAAGAGAGAGTAAAGATAACGATGAATATAGAGGGTGAAGAAAAAGACGAAGACTCAGCTGAGTAACGGTGGTCAGAAATTAAAAAAGTTACAAATGAATGTATAGCGTAGAATAAAATTAAAATTAAACTGTGGAAAATTGAGATGAAAAAGTGGTGGGACAAGAGCTGCGCGTGGGAAAAGAGGGTAGCAAACAAGGCCCTGAAAGACTGAAAAAAAGGGATATATCCAAAAACTATATATTTGGGAAGAAGAAAAAGGTGGCGATAACTTTGTTGGGAGACAGAAAAAGAATTTAAAGAGTTGGAAGATTTAGGGCTGAGGAGCATCAAAAATGAGAATAACGTATGGAAATTCCTAAGTCATAGAAGAAGAAAGAGAGCATCCAACGGAAATAATATTAAAGAAGAGATGTAAGGGGATCATTTCAAGATGATTCTTCAGAAAGGAGAGAATTAGGTAAAAAGATACTGCGAAGAAGAGAAAAATGATGAGAACAATATTAAAGCAAGAGAGATTAAAGAAGCATGTTGTAAAGAAAAAGGCAGCCAGTTCCGACGGTATTCCAAATGAGACATGGATATATGGTGGAGCAGGAGTGGAGAGTTTAATTAATAAACTCATCTGTGTAGAGAGGGGAGTATCTATGTAGAGATCTGGGAGAAGACATGCCTGAAGAATGGAAACTATGCATCATAGTAGCTTTACATAAAAAGGGAGACACAAATTAGGTGAATAACTACAGAAGTATTTCCTTGTTCTCAACGGCCAAGAAGTTACATACTGAGATAATAAAAAGAAGACTTGTAGATGAAATAGAGAGAAATAACGTGTTACCGGAGGGACAAGCAGGTTTCAGGACGGGTAGAGCTTCAACGGACTATATCTACAGTATCATGTAATACAGAATTATAAAGCGGAAAAGACGAAGTTACACAAGATGTTCATTGATTTGAAGGCCGCCTTTGACACGGTAGATAGAAAAACATTATGCAAGTTACAAAGGATATGAGAATAAGTGATTATCTGATAGAAAGACTAAAGGGTATCTGTGAAGAAAACAGTGAGGGTGAGAATCGAGTCATGAGTGTCTTCTGAGTATGGGGTAAATTAGGGGCTGAGACAGAGTTGTTTACTAAACCCGTTATTGATCTGCTTGTACATTCCTGGATTAGAAAATTATTTCAAGAGTCGAAACATAAGGGGGTGGGATTAAGGTGAGATCGTTTAGAGTATGGTCGCTCATCTACGCGGACGATATAGTCCTAGTAGCGGAAAATAGAGAGGCTCTAACGGGGACACTCTAAGAAAACTCCTAAACAATGGAAAGCTGATTTTAAGTACTGAAAAGAAGAAGGTGCTAGTTTTCAACACAAGAAAGAATGTTAAATTAGAAGAATGGAAATGAGAGGGTAAATGTATTGAACAAGTCAGACATTTCAAGAACCTCGGTTTCATATTTTGTGATATAGCAATAAATATTGCTACGTCGTGGAAATCGTTTTGCAGCTGACGAGTACCGCAGGGAAATGACAGCTCCTGTAGTGGACCGGTGCACTGCGAAGTTCGTGATACGTATCGCTGCTCGGCTGCTTGCACAGCGCTGGATGTAATGTAGCTAATCACACGGGAAAGAGAGCACCAAACAACAACAAGCTCAGCGCACGCGGTCATACACACGTTACATGGTGTGAGAGATAGCGCGAGTGCGACGATCAGCATGTAGGCGCGAGAGATAGATCGAAACTCTGGAGACTACTGTATAGGCGAACTATACAATACTGACATAATGGTTTTTCCTTGTAGGTATAGAAGCATGGCAGCTGCCAATTAAAGAATTCTAGTTGGCATTAAAGGGTCCTCTACACTGATCTATATCTAGGAATACAGAATTTCGAATGCCGTGTGCTCGATAGCTTATCTAGAGGCGGAGCCACCGGACATCTATCGATATTGATTGATCGACCCTAATCAATAAAGGAGGCGCGCATTATCATATTGATAGAGGATATAGAGGGCGATAATGAATTTATTAACCAATGATAAAATTAGAATTGGAAAACAGGGCTCTTAGGAAAATCACAGATAGAGAATTAATTAGTGGTATTGGTCTATTAAAAACCAATAGAGGATTTTTTCAGAGAAAAGGACCAATTGAGAAATTTGGCGGTCGGTCAGAAGGCGTTTCCGTGCAGAAGGAATGTCGCGTGGAAAAATGCGACATCCTTCCTCGAGCGGAGCGTCGGTTCCGGTCACTGTCCTGGGACGCCTTGAGGTAGTTCCCACTATGTTCCTGGACCTTATTGCAGCTTTCTGATCTTTCTTTTCAGAGGTGGCATATTGGTTTTCTTTAGGTTTGCTTTTACTCGTGCAATTCAAAGGAACGTGATTTGGTATATTTGGAAAAAGTTGGTGGATTCATGGAGGAGTTTAAGTTTCTTATTGTAGTGAAGATTGGTGAGAAATTAATATAAATTAATATATTTATTATTCGACTTTTCGTGGAGGAAATTGCGGTATATTAGTGTTTGGGCATCCTTGGTGCTTTCGTGTTTGTGATTTTAGGGTTTTCAGTGTTTGACCTTGATTTATTTCAGATATTCGTAGAGGATTTTCGCGGCCCTTCTTTTAGCAAATATGAATGAGGCAAGGAGTTAGCTGCTGGCCCATCATATATATTTTCAAATCGATTCAATTCTTTGCTTCGTTTAAATATATTCTGGGAGTTTCAATATCCGTGGATGTTTATATTTATCACATTAATTGTTATTGTTTTTATTGTTGAAACCTAGTTGCTACCACAGTTTCCCGCTTATGCTTCTAGAGTTTTAGCAAGTCTTCCTCGTGGTGAGGAGCCGGCCGTGCACTTATACATATTTTATACTCTAACTGAATTTCTCTGGGCGGGAGAGAAAATCCACGTTACAATTTAACAATGAGGGAACATATGTGGATAATATTGCGGATTTGAAGAAGAAGGGGTGAATGCTTCAAAAAAGACTTGAGGTTTGGGGGGAAAGGACATTTAAGGAGGATTTTAGAAGAAGGATGATACTATTTAATTACCTTGTCAACAGTGTTGTCTTTAAAAATTGAAGATGGATCTTAAGCATAAATATTTAGACTCCTAAGCATATCGTATATAAAGAAAATAACACAAGGAGGCTGAACCTTGACTAAGGCTTCAGAGCAGTGAAATACGAAGAAAGGATCGCGAAACTCGCTAACCACAAACTATTAAAACAGTTCTGGATAGAAAAAGTGGAGGAAGACAGAAGGGTTTATATAACGAAGAAAGAAAAATTTTATAATGGCGCAGGATTTACTTAAATATATTTTGTTGAAAAATTAGAAGAGGATGAAAAATTCCTGGAAAGTATTCTATTCAGAATGAAGGACATTAATGAACAAAACTTTATGGAAAACTGAAGATGCCCAAATACAACAGTACCTATCAAGAGTTATAGGAGGTGCATATCAAGAGTTATCTGAATAACTAACAAAAAGAAATGGAGGAAAATACATGGCAACTATGTCGAGGGTTAGAATTTTGAGAGAGGGAGAATTTAGAGAGGGAATTTTGAGAACGTAAATAAGTTTTAGTTGGGGGAGGAGGGAAGGGCGTGCGAATTATGCGGTGCGAAATGGCGATCATTTGAGTACTACATAGAGAAGTCTGACAGAACTGAAGAATGGGCTGAGAACCTTTCAGGAGAAAAATACAATATAAAAATAAAATAGTTCAGGCCGTCAAAAGAATCAAGGTGGAAAGGGTTAGTAGAAGGAAGGTGATGAAGCGAAAATTTGAATTGTAAATCAATGAACGGTGAGTGTGACTGATTGTAAATGGGTAAACGCGCAAATATTTGTCAGTAATAATGTAATATTGTTAAATCATAAAAGCTGGCATGCATGTAGTTGCAGAGACGCCCGGTGTGGATGAATAACTGTTATGATATTAAATGTACATAATGTTTCTGTAGTTCATAAGATTCTGTAGTTCAGGCTATAGAATCCCGCAAGCATACAGCGCGACACCACTTCAATGGGTTATGACAGGCTTAAAAATTATTTACAATTTTCCAAAATAATTTACTGATAAATTCAAAAAATATAAATTATTATATTGAAATTAACAAAAGTTTTTGTAAATCTAATTTATTTTCAAATTCCTACACTCACTCCATAAGTTAGTGTAACGAAGAAAGTGCGCGGTACTTGTAGAAATCAAAATTGTCAATTTTGTTTATCAAACACTGGTTATACCTGGAATATAGTACATAAAAAAATTTTTTATGTTCCTTACATCATTTTTTGATTTATAGTATTAGTTAATAAATTATTTAAACAAGTTACAATCAATATAAAAATAAAATTCAAATTTTTATTTCTTAACAATTTAAAATGGTTAGGTCCAAGTTTGGTTACTGAGACAAAGTAAAGCCTAAAGGATGGTTTTTTGAAATAAGTATAGTGACGTATTTTTAGGTACGACCGCAACGCGGGAATGCGTTATAGTGATATCGCAGCCAATTTTCGACTAATCGGGCTGAAAATTTATAAAACTGCAGATCTTATATATTCAAAAAAAACGCCCGAAAGGCCGAGTGTGGCGCGTTAATTATAATATGGAGCGCTATAAGGTATTTTCAAATCAATTTTATGATATAAATAGTAATTTTAAAATAGAAAAAGACTCTAACGTTCTACTCGAGCCAAAAAATTAATTTTTGATTATAGGCTCTATACTGCATATTCTCACATTGTGAGATCTCTATACAGCAGGGCCTCTGACTGAGATCTCTGACAGCCTCCTTCGATGCCCGCACAGGAAGTGGACTTTATATGATCTCGGCGTACGTCTTTCTCTTGCGGAAGCATACTTTCGCATAGAGAAAGAGTCACGTCGCCGTCTATCGAACACTTGAAAGAACCAGTGTCAAAATTTAGATGTTGAAGTGACTCTATCACTCGAAAGTAATATATAATAGAAAAAAACCTCTATCATTCTAATCAAGCCAAAAAATTAATTTTTGATTATAGGAACTGCACTGCATATTCTAACATTGTGAGATCTTTATGCAGCGAAAAATACAAAAAATATGGAAAAATATTTTGAAAGTGGCGGGCGTCTAAGGAGTCCACTCTGACAGCTCGGACGAACCGCCGACAAAGTTTCTGTAATGCCTCGCTACATAGAGATCTCACAATGTGAGAATATACAGTGTAGAGCCTATAATCAAAAATTAATTTTTTGGCTCGAGTAGAGCGATAGAGTCTTTTTCTATTATATATTACTTTCGAGCGATAGAGTCATTTCAACATCTAGTAATTTTAAATATGGCGTCTTATTTCCGTCAAGACTTGGGCGCCATCCATCATCCAATATCTCCCTTTTAGAATAAGGATACTAGCAACTGGGAAATGCACTGCATCGGTACACTTCATTTGAAGAGACCTACTTCTTTATAATTTATAGATAAGGTTGAGGTTTTCCTTGTAGTTGAAAATTACTAATTTTTCTATAATATTATAAAGATTCGTTATTTAAAATCAATTTTATATTTATTAATCTGACATCCAAAAGTATGCAGTTTACAAATTTAAAAATTTGTTCATATTCATGTTTCTTTTGTTTAGGGGGAACTGAAGTCCGTGTTTGGGACTGTTTCACAAAAGGACGATTGCTAGCTAAAATTTCTCAACATCATAAAACCATTACGTGTCTGGATATAGCATGTAACGGACGTAGAATATTGTCTGGGTCATTAGATAAACATGTTCGAATTTATGATTCTGGAACTTATAAGACATTACATACTTTTGATTATCCAAATGCTATTCTTAGCATTGGTGTCAGTGTAAGTAATAATAATTTTATTATTCTCAAACTGTAATCCATCACTTATATAAGAATAATGAATGTACTCAAATATTATTTCGACTCTACTTAATTCTGTATTTTTTCGAGGTCCTTATTCCGAACAGTGTAGTCAGAGAATAAAAAACGAAGTTTTTTAACCTTGTATTTTTTATATAAACTATTCATATTTCTGATTATTGAATAGAATCCCTTAAATCATAATCATGTAATCGGTATTTGATAACAGCAAAATGATTGCTAACATGAACTCGAGAGTAGTGCTCAAGTGCTTAAGAGTTACTCGTGACACTAATTATATTATGATCTTTTATATGTATCGTTAAAAAATTACAGTGAAAAATCTTTATCGATTTGTGAGAAGCTCTTTATCCTTAATGCTTTAAATATCTACTCGCTCTAATAAGTCTACATATGTTCAAACACAATCAGCTCATTCTTGCTTTTTTTCGGCTATTTTAGATACATAATCGATCATATTATCGAGTGTATGGGGAATCTATCAAGAATCGGGCTCTGTTTGGCCCAAAAGTGTAAAATGAGCAATTTTAATCCTTTCGTGCACATCAGAGTTATAACTATGGTGCGGGGAATGTGTTTATTTTTCATATGGTCACGAACCGCGTTGAATCCGAATCCGACGTCAGATTTTGAAAATTGAATATGGCGGATCCAATATGGCGGACGGGAATGTCAAAAATTCGAGATTTTGAGAAACAAAAATTTTTTTCGTATTCTACGTATCTCTCTTAGTACTTGAGTAAAACATTCATAAACTTTGAAAATAACGCAGAGGTATTTGACATCTATTCCGTTGATGCACACAAGCGTTGCAGCTACATCAGTAGGAAAGTAATTATGGTCTAAGGTGTCCCGACTGAATCCAAATCCGAGATCAGATTTTGAAAATTCAAAGTGGCGGATCCAAATGATGACGGGAAAGTAGGAAAAAATGAGATTTTGAGGAACGAATAATTATACTGTGTCCAGAAAAGGGAAACAGGAATACATTTCTATGTGAGATTTTTTGAAAATTATATGAGATAGGAGATAGGAATTTTCATATCACTGGTCAGGCTGAAGATCAATTGAATTATCAGCTGCATAGACTTGAGTCTATTAGTTTCAGTGATGATTTCACTTACTTACACTCAACAACACGTTCTAAATATTTCTTTGTCGTTGTAATCACCAATCAATTGTTTCGCTAACTGTATTCTGAATGCTAATTAACCTTGAAACGGACGGACTAGACGCGAGGCAACCAAGCACCTGCGGATAGGCAACCCGGCGACCAAACTACAAGTAAAGAAAGTACCGAGAGCGTACCGAGAGAGGGACACGCGTAAACGGCACACGAAAGATAGAAACAGAGCGAAAATCAATAAGAGGCGAGCCCGCAACTAGAGTAGGTACTGTCTCCATCGGGCCGTATCCCCGCATAGCGACTCTAAGGTGCTCTATCGAACGCAGTCCACGCTTTTCGGGCCGTATCACCGAGAATCCTGGAATGGAGAACCTCTAGAGTTTAGCTCGGACGACGTAGGCTGATTATCGGGCCGTATCCCCGATAATCACGCAACTCTCCCTCTCTCGGCTTTACACTTTGTAATCCGCTTTTTTTATAATCAATAAATTCAAATTCCTTTCATATGGAATTCTTCTTCATCAAATCTCCCTACCTCGAGGGTTAGTACGTTGGCTAGGGCCGTATCCTCTAGCCGCGTGGCCACCCCTCGCTCATTGGAAGGTGGGACAGTTCGAGCCCCCACCACTCCTTTGAGGCTGCGTGGCTGTGTATATCCCGACACAGCGTCGCGGGCACTCTGTGTGCCCAAGCGCCCACACATGCAGCTCTGCCCCACTATCGCCCACTCCCAGGCCTAGTGGGTGTCAGGACCCCTGGCAACGCCACCCTTGCTTATAACGGTGCGTCGTTGACCAACCAGGGTTTACTTAACCTCTCCCACTCCCTCTCACGACCTCTCCCGAGTCTCGAATCTCACGGCTTAAAAACCATCTAAGGGATTGAGCCGTTTCAACCTTCACACTTACCTTCCTCATACCATTTGTGTAGAATATAAGAATTGACTATAGCCATATCTATATAATAATACATAATGAATGCCTCCATTTTTCAGATCTTCTTCCTATCATATATACTTTCCTCAATTGATCAAAGCTACCTCTACCACCCATTATGCTGTTATGAGTCTGGATCGTAATATAGGAATATAGAACAAAATATAGGAAGTCTATGTAAGGTCCCACGATTGATTTATTAATTATGGATTTCGTCATGTGTAATGTGTGACTTAAGTGGGTGTGTGTGAGTACGCTGATGGTAGATATATTGCAATATATCGGCCTCTTGCGTTGGTTGAGCAATGGTGTGACCGGGATTCGGGCGTTTTAAAATCAACTCAGCATTCTCATTGTGTCGTCGCTTATATACTTTTGGAATCTTTCTTTCGGTGGCAAGTCTTGATTGGTTGCGTGTATCCACACAATTTAATTATTCAGTTACTGCCTTGATCGGGAGTCGAGTCTTTATCAACCCTCGACTTGATCATCAGGGGCCTAGAAATCTACCGAACTCTGCCGGTAAGCTGACATATTTGCGCCGGTTAAGGGTACATCTCGACTGTAGTACACTGCGACGAAAGGACTGCCAAGCATATCTGGCTTGAGTGGGTGAAGCCGCAGCTTAGTTAAGTTTATAACCTGACACGACTAGTTTGTGTAATTATAAGATCATTACACTCGCATTAGAGAGAAGGACGCTTCGATCAACGGCGCGTGTTATAGACGTAAGTTTAATTATAATATTTTGATAAGAGCACTTTTATAAGAACTAGCATAAAACCTTTTTATAAGAACGATCATATAACTATTTTGGTATGATTGCGTGAGTGGATGAACCCTTGTACAACTTGAAACCTCTGTCCGGATGCTTAATAAAAACAAAACAAAGAATCAAACTAATTATCTAGAAGAATACTTCATTACTGCTAACTCAGATGCCGTTTTCCTACTAATGAAACCTTTAAACCTTCGAGATTAAGACTATCATTGAGTAGAAGGTTCTAAGAGAGTCCGCTTATTCATCAATCTGATCCATACTGCCATGAGCAGTGTGTCCACACTCTCATAGTGTGTCCGCAGAATACAGCAGCGTCTCCGCAGTTTGGAGCATTGAGTCTGCGCTTTAGACGAGCGTGTCTGCACAATTTTTCAAACGTCCACTTTTGTTACCAGTAAATTGTCCGCAGATGAAGAGAAGCGTGTCCACACATCAAAGACGGGTCCGCATTTTCGTGAAGCATGTCCGCAGAGTTGACAGAGAGTATAATTGGACTTTGAATTAACAACAAAGGTGAGAAGGTACCAAAGGACCAACACTAGGGTCAGGTGTACTCAGAGTCTATATAAATTAATTTATTCATAATAATAATTGCAATATAAGATCTCGATCAAAGATAACCTCCTAATTAAAATAAAATATTTGTTCCAACCCTAGCAGCCCGAATAAGCCTAATTCGGCTTTTACACCGAGATCCATTTTTCAGTTTCCGAGTGATCTCGACAGTTTCTGTAGGATTCAAAGTTGAAGTCAACATTATGACTGGTTTTCTGTCCATTCATTCGATCGCAAAAATACCTTTTTTGATTCTATAATTGAAATTCATTTTCTCCTCATTTTATTTTCTCCTTTGCTTTCATCATTTCTAGCAACCCTTTCCTGTTATTTCGAACTATTCCAACTAAGTACATGCCTTTATCAAGAAGCTCTTCAACCAAGTTGACGGAAGTGAAAAAGTTATAGAAAGCTACAAATATCCAATCCCCAGAATATTCGATACTAATTTCAGAACTACACGTTCGATAAATGAATTTTTCACCCCGTAACCTGTAGATGAGTCAGCCAAATACCGGACTTTGTACCCTCGTTTTATTGGTGTCATTGGCATGTACTGAATAAAACAGGACCGTCCCGAGAAGGGGATCATTTACTCATCTACAGACACGGTCTTTGAGGTATTATAACTCTTATTACTTGTTTGGTTGATGTGGTCGATCAACAGTCTGATTTTGTGGAGCTTGCCGTCGTTTGGGTCAGTTCTTGGGAGCATAGAATCATTATCATTAAAATGTATCATTTCCGCCAGCTTAGAAAATCGAGTACAAGGCATAATATTTGCAACACAATTAACTTTGAGAAATGGATCTGAACTCCAATAATTTCTTACTCTTGGCAATTTGTGAATACCCATCAGAATCCACATTTCTAAAAGAGCTGAATCTTCTTCGTTATTCTTACGGTACCAATTCTTACTCTTTTATTGAAATGCATATTTATTAGTCTCAATTACTATACTGTCTAAAAGCGAAGTCATCATTTTCTGAGCCATCCAATTCTGATGAATCACATTCATCTGCATCGTCAATGGATTCATCTCAACTAAAATCCAATTCTTCTGGATTGATTGGAAGATTATCTTTTTTGCTACGGGTTCCCTTCGCCATGTTTATGAAAATATATTCCTTTTCAATAAGAACTCAATTTGATCAATTGAGAATCTGAATTCCAACACTGACACTCGTAATTCGTTACAAAAATATTGAAACGTTATGAAAATCCCGAGGATTCCACTTGACACTGAATATCTAAAATGGGGGAGATAATAATTTTCTTCGGAGAGCTATATAATATAGCTATATAATATATAGGGTTCCGAAAATTTGAATTACGCAATTCATAATTCATAATTCCTCAAAAGAATTGTGAATTATTTGTCGCATAATTCATAATTCCTCAAAGGAATTATGAATTATTTGTGGCATAATTCATAATTCCTCAAAGGAATTGTGAATTATTTGTGGCATAATTCATAATTCCTCAAAGGAATTGTGAATTATTTGTCGCATAATTCATAATTCTTCAAAGGAATTGTGAATTATTTGTCGCATAATTCATAATTCCTCAAAGGAATTGTGAATTATAAGTCGCACAATTCATAATTCCTCAAAGGAGTTGGGAGTTATGAATTATTTGATGATTTTTTTGATTTGTATAATATTTTCTCCTATATGAGGCAATCTACGCAGAGTCGAACACTTCCCTTCTCAAAAATGGAAACTGTGTCATCAAAATTGCCCAGTTTCCATTTTTGAGAAGGGAAGTGTCCGACTCTGCGTAGATTGCCTCATATAGGAGAAAATAATATACAAATAAAAAAAATCATCATCCCAACTCCTTTGAGGAATTATGAATTGTGCGACTTATAATTCACAATTCCTTTGAGGAATTATGCGACAAATAATTCACAATTCCTTTGAGGAATTATGAATTATGCCACAAATAATTCACAATTCCTTTGAGGAATTATGAATTATGCCACAAATAATTCACAATTCCTTTGAGGAATTATGAATTATGCGACAAATAATTCACAATTCCTTTGAGGAATTATGAATTATACATGGAATTAAATCCGTGAAGGAATTAATTCTTTGAAACCCTGGATATATTAGACACGAGAGCATCGTTACACTTACGAGTGTCAATAGAGTATACGGATAACGAGCGACTGATCGTTGCTAAACAAACTTTGTAAATTTGTTATCCAATAACCGTAAGGCAAATTGGAGAAAACGAATAAAAATGTTATACAATAGTCTGAGTGTTGCGGACAGGATCGAATTAAAGCGCGAATTATCCATGTGTAGCAAAATTATATATCGACGTATAATTTGCGAAAATCTATCACTATTAAGAAAAGGTGTGAAGACTCATTTAGGAGCGGGTAGTCGATGCTTGTAACTAGTTGAGATGTCTCCAACGACAGCTTATGGCTTAACTGCATCGAGGGGAAGTAAAGCTGGGGCGGCAGAGGAGTTACCTGCGCCTAAGCTTGGGAGTATGCGTTGTCGAGGGGGTCTGAAAAGCTCTGAAAAGGAAAACAGAAAAGTGAATGCGCGGTTTCGGGGCGAAAGAGCGAATATATGTCAGTCAGTCGAGACTTGAACACTGCATTAAGTGCATCGAATGAGACGAGCCTCTATAGTGTTTATAAATATGTGAAATAAGCAGATGAGAGAAAATCGAAGTGCGCTGAGCATAACTAGATGCGTCACAAGAAAGCGAGATTGTGAATAAATAAAAAGACAGTGAACAGAAACAATCAAAGTTTTTATAATTTTGTACCATTAAAATGCGAATTTTAATTATTCAGTTGAGTTGAAGAGAAGCGTAATTATCCAATACTATGAACAAAATCAAATTAGAAGGATCAGGATAAATTCACAGGGAGAAAGTTATTCTGAGCATGAAAATAGAATCATAAGATGAAATCAGTGTTCTTGCCAATTTTTGACGCTTAGTAATCGCTGAATAGAATTGTTTTAGAAAACTGAAATGAATATTTATTCAAAGTAATGAATCAGCATGGCATTCATTAGTGAATATCTAAAAAATGCTCAGGGCATTTGTGAAAAGGTGCATGGAAGTTCTACTATGAATTTCCGAAGTTATATGCTACAACAAAGACCGTATGCGTCATATTGGATCCGTCATCTTGAATTTTCAAAATCTGACCTTGGATTCGGATTCAGCGCGGCTCGAGACCCCTTAGAACATAATCAGTTTCCTACTCATGTGGCTGCGGCGCTTATGTGCACGAACGGAATAGACGGTAAATAGGTATGCATTATTTTCAAAGTTTATGAATTTTTTATTCAAGAATTAAGATAGATATCGATAAAACAATAGTTCAAATTGGTGTTTTCACGTAGAATACGAAAAGAAATGTTTTTCAAATTCTCGATTTTTTGACATTCCCGTCCGCCATATTGGATTCAAGTTTTGTAAGTATTAAGGATCCTTACGCACAAACATGAGTGCGTTAAAGATGATCTGTATTTAAAAATTGTTGATTTGAAAATTGAATTTTCTCACGTGCACATACGTGTACCAGTAAAGATGGGGCTTAGCTTTACATGACACCGATGGATAGACCCTTGGCTAGACCGGTCCAATGAAGGTTACCCGCGCCTTCCATAAATACAATTTTTCCTTAATCTTTCACCCTCAATTACATACAGCACATCTTACGTAAAAAAAAGATCTTCAATTTGAGCTATGACCGTTATAAATGAATACTTGGATCAAAAGTTCGAAGAATTTAAACAAAATGTAAAATAGACTATTTTCATAAAGCCTGAAGCAAATCTCGTTGTCTTCAAACGTGCGTAACTTTTTGCCAGTACATTCAATCTAGACAAATTTATGTTCAAATGAAAGATTTTGTTCGTGCAATTTATTTTCATTGATTGGAAATTTTATTTAAAATATGGCCTGCTTTTGAAACTGTTAACACAATAAAAAGAGCGCGAGAATTCATTTATTTTTTTCAGTTTTTGCACCGTAACTTTTTATTGGTATAGGATGCGGATGTATTTCAGCCATTTTTATTCTTTTTGTATATCCTAACGATAATTACGAAAAATTAAAATATTTCCGAGACATTTATCTAATACATTACAACACTTGATTTTTACTGACTGGTGCAATAAATAACTTTTAGACAAGAGCGGCTCCCTCTAAGATAGAGACGATGCGCGCATATTTTGGATCAGTTGCTGCTCCAATTATGTCATAAATGTAAACACTATACAACCGATACTGCAAATATACTACTATAAATGACTATAGCATCTGATTGTTGATCGACTATTGTTTGTGCGGGAGTTAAGAAATAGGCGTGGTTTATCGGTAGATGCTGGTTTATTCAATGCACTGAAGTATTGATATGATGTTGACACGTTTTATGTTGGCACACGACTCGGCTCGCCGGGGAGAGCGCGTCGCTGAGGGCCCGAGCGGCGGGAGAGGGGAGCTCTTCCGAGTGGCCTCTCGGTGGCGCGAGGGGTTCTCGGAGGGGAGTGACGCGTTGACATAAACATTCCACCCGCTCCGTTCCCTGAACGGACTAAATAGCTGCGGGCTGCCGGTCGTGCGAGGAGCGAGGGATCGCCCGCTGTAAGGGCGGTGAGGAGCCGCCCGCAGTAGATGTAGTGAGGAGCCGCCCGCTGTAAAGGTGGTGAGAAGCCGCCCGCTGTGAGAGCGGTGAGGAACCGCCCGCAGTAGATGTAGTGAGGAGCCGCCCGCTGTAAAGGCGGTGAGAAGCCGCCCGCTGCCGATGTGGTGAGGAGCCGCCCGCTGCAAAAGCGGCAAGGAGTCGCCAAGTAGTTGGGGTGGAGAATTCCCCGTGAGTTGATGTCCACGTGCCGGCGTCGCGTCTAGACAGACTTGACTGCAGCTTTCCAGTCTATCGGATGATCGAAGGTTCTAGTTGAAGAAGTTGGTGAGCCTTTTCCTGATGTCTGGGCTTCGATTCGCTATCGTCGTGACTCTGCAGTGTTGCTTCGCGATTTTCGATGAAGTCGATGTCCGCTGGGACTGCCTCAGCTTGAGTAGCCGATGCGAGAGATAGTGTGCATCCCTGCAGCACCATCGGCAAGGACTGCTGAGCCTACAGTGTCGTTGTCGTCACTGCTGAGATCGGCGGCACGCATCCTCGTGCTGCCGTCGCTGCTGCTGCCGCTGGGGTGATCGGCGCATATCTCGGTGCTGCTGCTGATGCTGAAGTGGGTGGCGCGTGCCCTCGTGCTACTTATGATATCTCGCTCCTGAAATTCAAACAAGCAGAGCTCAGGTGCTCATCGAGCTCCTGGCTATTATCAGCAGCATCGGAATACGAGTCAAAACAAACTCGTCTTCGAGCTGGGATTACTCTTTCGATCCTGGTCGGCGATAACTCGTCGATCTCAGAATCTTCTTCGTTCTTCCATCGTATGGGTGACTGCAGGCCCCTTCCTCGATGCGGCTGGCTTGCCACGATTAGCTCTGGTCCGTGAACGTGAGTGCCTAACGACGAGGACGAAGGTGGAGGATCCTGGACTATGGCCTCGGTGTTATCTGAGCACGGTTGTTTTGTCTTGCTGTGGAGAGGATTGTAAGCATTCGCTGCCTCGATGGTCGTGATCTCCGCATTGCCGCAGTTGAAGACAGCGGCGCGCACGCCCGCGCTTCCGCAGTTGAAGCGCGGGTATCCATGCTGCCGCAGTAGAAGAAGGTGGCAAGGTGATCTGAAATGAGACACATCGCGGCTCACCCATCGCGAGAGTACAAATGCCGAGTGAGGGAGCCGCCCGCGTAAAATTGGTGAGTGAGGGTGCCGCCCGCGTGAAATTGGTGAGTGCGGCACCAGTCCTTTACTGCGCTCTTGAGTGATCGCTTCGCGGCAATCAGAATGGAGTAGTCGTCCCAGCCGGAGAATCTGGCATGCGTGCTGTCGCAGTTCAAGAAGGCGACGCGCACATCCGCCGTCTTCGTCCTTCTGCTCTGCTACTTTTGCAGGAGATGAAGCGATCCTCAGCACGTCGTAGAGTCGGCCTTTTGCTGAGGCGTAGATGCTCTGCACCTCTAAGTGCTGGTTTCCTTGACAGTAGTCGGTGTCCTGGATGTTGGGAGGTTGCAGCAGCGTCACGTGATTCTGCAGAAAATCTGCCTAGTAGCCATCGAGCATCTCGAGGTGGCTGGCGGCCAGGCCTCCAGTCCGTTGAGTCTGCAGGCTATCCAGGATCTTTTGGGCCCACTGCTTGAGGACGATGAGGAAATCTTGTTGCGAGATGAGTTGTGCTGTTCCTGCGAACATAAAATCACAAATTTCCGAGGGGCTGCTCGTGTAACAGAGCGAAGCCGTATCCCTAAGCCGCATGTGGTTTGGCTGCCCGTGTGACAGAGCGAAGCCGTCCGAACCACATGCAACCTGGCTGCTCGTGTGACAGAGCGAAGCCGTTTCCCCTGGCCGCGTGCAGTCAGCCGCTCATGTGACAGAGCAAGGCCATCCGGATCGCACGCAGCGGCTGCTCATGTGACAGAGCGGAGCCAATTTTTCGAGAGCTGCTCATGTGACAGAGCGAAGCTGTTTCTCCTGGCCGCGTGCAGTCAGCCACTCATGTGACAGAGCAATGCCGTACGGGCCGCACGCAGCGGCTGCTCATGTGACAGAGCGGAGCCAATTGCCGAGTCGTACGGGCTGCTCGTGTGACAGAGCAATGCCGTACGGGCCGCACGCAGCGGCTGCTCATGTGACAGAGCGGAGCCAATTGCCGAGTCGTACGGGCTGCTCGTGTGACAGAGCGAAGCCGCGTCTCTGAGCCGCACGAGATTTGGCTGCTCCTGTGTCCTGTGACAGAGCGATGCCGTCCGAATCACGTGCGGCTTGGCTGTTTGTGTGACAGACGTAGCCATTTGAAGCCGTGTCCCTGGGCCACGCGCAGTCGGCTGCACATGTAACAGAGCAAGGCCGTCCAGACTGCGCGCAGCTTCACGGGCAGAAGAGAAGAAAGAGAAAGAGGACAAGAGAAAGCGCGAGCAAGAACTGAAGGCGCTCGCCGCTTGAAGCGAGGGCAGAGAGAGAGAGAGAGAGAGAGAGAGAGAGAGAGAGAGAGAGAGAGAGAGAGACGAGGGGATGAGCGTGGGAGACGAAATCAGAGATTGAGTGAGAGAGAGAGAGAGAGAGAGAGAGCGAGGGACGAAGTGAGTGAGATAGTGAGAGAGCGGGTAGCGCGCGCGGCGCTGAAGTCTGCCGCTCGGGGCGCTCGGCATTGTCGGCCCTGTCAGAGGGAGAAGGGACAGAGGGTGAGAGAGAGAGAGAGAGAGAGAGAGAGAGAGAGAGAGAGAGAGAGAGAGTGGTGCGGCGCGCGCGAGCGAGAGCGGAAGAAATTCGCCGCTCGTAGCGCCCGGCGTCGTTGGGCCTGTCAGAGGGAGAAGGGGAAGAGAGAGCAAGAGATCGGTGTGGCGCCTGCGAACGAGAGCGGAAGAAGTTTGCCGCTTGCGACGCTCGCCGTCGTCGGGCTTGTGAGAGAGAGGAGGGAAAAAGAGAGTGAGGGAGAGAGGGGGGACGACAGAGCCAGGGCGGTATGGCGCCCGCGAGCGAGAGCGGAAGAAGCTCGCCGCTCGGAGCGCTCCGCGTCGTTGTTCTGAGAGAGAGAAGAGAAAGAGAGAGCAAGAGAGCTGGAGAGAGCGGGGTAGCGCGCGAGTGAAAGCGGAAGATGTCCGCTACTCGGAGCTCTAGGTGTCTTCGCGCCTGCACACGTTAAATCTGCCATGTTTTGCTCGTCGTGGGTCCGTTGCTCGTCCGCGTCTCGCAGCGCTCTGCGTACACCCTTGCGTATACAAACCGCCCGAAATTCCATCACGTTCCCGTTTTAATGCAGAGTGCTCGAGCACTCGCCTGTCGTGTATCCCTCGTCATGCACCGGTCCGAACACGCACTTTTGAACAAACAGATGCACTAATCCTTGCCCTTTTCTCCGTGGAGTTGATGCATGTTGTCTCATAATTTTCTCTCTATCCTTCAATTCCCGGTTGATAGTGCACTGCCTAGTATCCGGCTCGATTGGACCAATGTTTGTGCGGGAGTTAAGAAATAGGCGTGATTTATCGGTAGATGCTGGTTTATTCAATGCACTGAAGTATTGATATGATGTTGACACGTTTTATGTTGGCACACGACTCGGCTCGCCGGGGAGAGCGCGTCGCTGAGGGCCCGAGCGGCGGGAGAGGGGAGCTCTTCCGAGTGGCCTCTCGGTGGCGCGAGGGGTTCTCGGAGGGGAGTGACGCGTTGACATAAACAACTATTAATGTCGTCAAGGTCTCCTTTAATAACTCCTTTGCTAGACTCGAAATTTTAGTATATTCTTTGGATTTTCAGTGGCTTCCCGCTACAAAATGTACGAAAAAAAGGCAGCCCTCGTGGTTCGGCCTTGTACTTATCATTAGAACGACCCTATTACCCTTTAATATCTTCACACCTTTGGAATTTTGTAAACCAATCAAATCTCCTTTTTTAATTTAGCAAGTAGTACATCTTTTGGGAAACCCTTTTAGTTTTTTCTTAATGAATCAGGTCTATTAAAATATAAAAAAATCGGTTTTTTACCTTTTTTTAGAAAAATCCGCAGACTCTGACGGTGAAACCCGTTTTTTGTGAAAAAAATTTTTTCCGAATATATAAATAAAAAACTGAATAAATGTTAATAGGTGATTTTCGAAAAATGATGATTTATTTACTATTTACTCTCACTAAATAAGATTGTTCCATCATTTTCCATGCATGATTTCTATAGAAAATTTTGTGTAGAATACGGTAAAAAAGTACATTTTACAAATAAATACCATGTTGATAAAAAATTATTAGTAAATTAGTGCAATAATTTTGTATAGTCAATTTTTGTAAAATTTTTATTTTTTGTGTACTGTAACGGACGTAGGGGTAGACCCGAAGGATTCGGTAGACAGCGATATATGTGTATGATGTATGTTTATTGAGCTCTTTGCGAGGAGCTCTGCCCAGTTCGAGAGTCTCCGGATAACTGTCTGCGAAGTCCGCGCGCTGAAGCTCACGGACTTGCAGTCCCACGGTCAAGGTGCAAGCTTGCACTTCTTGTCCGTGAGAAGCTCCCGGCCAACGCGTTCCCTGCTGACGCTGCTTGGTGCATCGCCAGCCTCGGTCACCTGACGCTTCTCCGGCGCCGACTGCGCTATCGTCACCTGAGCCTATGGCTCGTACGTGACACGTCCGGTGTTGCGGCGGTCTTTGCGACCTCGCGACCGAGATAAAAAATGAGTATGACCTTGAAAGAAAGAATATGTTTGCGTCGGCCGAGGGCTACCTGTGTATGATTTTACTTTTTTCTTTTTTTTTGGGAGTCTGTGCAGTCAAGGAGTCACATGAGGGGGGTGCCAGCGGGGCAGTGTGCCCGCGCAGAGGAAGGGATTGGTCCAAAGGGTCCGTTAGGGATGATTGTAGTGAAGGTTTCGAATGTAGCAGCCGCTGCTGCTTTACAAAAATTTCTTTCTTTTTCCGGGCAGAGCTGTTTACAGATTTTCGTTTGGTTTTTTTTTTGTTCCCTTCACCTTAATTATGCGTATAAGAATATAGGTATAATACTAAGTATAACAATACAAGTATAAGTATAATATAAGTATGATTAGTATGATAAGTGTAGTATATCTATCAAGTATAACGAAGTTTTTCGCACGCAGGCGAATAATTATTGTATGAATATATGTGTTTGTTTGTTAGATAATATGCAAGTATATATGCTTACGGCACCGTTGTTTTCCTGAAAATAAGATCGTAAATATTACTAGCCTTTTGTTGGTCTCCCTTTGCCATTCGGCCTGGATGGCGCTGCATTTCTAGCGGCTTAATTGCTGCTGTGCTCGCGCCATCCAGGTGCGAAGACGGCTGTGGGGCATGTGTGCGCGATAGTTGCCTGACATATCGGCGAGAAGCGTTGCGTGTCCGTCTTTTCCCTCAGTTCGACTGATTTTGATTGCTTTCGCGTACCTGCCCCGGGGATTGGGATTTGGCTAAGGTGGCTCTACTGTCACGCCAGGGGTGTCTGGCGCTCCTAGCGTGGCAACACAGCCCCTTGGTCTCGTTGCGCGGCCCCACTACCCCTATTTTTGTTTTCATGCAGATTTTTCTGCTTTGGGCGCCCTAACTTCTAGCTGGGGCCCCGGAGCCAAAATTTACTATTAGGCCGGGTTTGAGCCTCGTTCCTTCTGCGGTGATTGCGCCCCTGAGCGGTGCGCTGGGGGTGTTTTCCACCCCTCGGTGAGTATCGTTTGTTGTTTTGGTTAGATATAGTGACGCTTTTTGTCGTTTTTTGATCGTTGTTTTTCCTTGACGTTTGCACGTCCGGTGCTACGGAAAAAAAACGAGAAAAAAAACGACCTCGTCACACCCCTTGTTCGTCTTCGCTGGACTCGTCCAGGAATTCTGACGCACGTTTGATCTTGTCCACGTGTACTACCTTCGCGCCGCTGTCGGTCAGTAGCGTTACGCTGTTCGTTCTACTGTCGATGTTGGCGATTTCGAAAGGCCCCACGTATTCCGCTCCGAATTTCTTGCTCTTGGGCCCCTTGACCAGGAATACGAATTCGCCCTCTCGGAAATGCTTGATATTCAAATTCCGATCGTAGTAGTACTTCGAGCGGAATTTGGCTTGGATCAAATTAATTGCGGCTGTGGTTTGTAGAACTGCCAAATTATTTGATGTTTCCTCGATGAACTCGTTGTATGTTATGGCTGAGCCTTCCCATGGGAACCTCGATGGAGTCCTGGGCTTTGTCGCGAAGACCAGTTCGTGTGGCGAGTATTTCGTGCTTTCGTGTGTTGTACAATTGTACGCGTGCTGGCACAGCGACGTCCATCTGTTCCACTCCTTGAAGGACCTTACGTACTTACGCAGGTATTCGATGAGTGTGTGGTGCATCCGTTCGATCGACCCGTTTGACTGAGGGTGATAGGTCGTGGTGCAAAACTTTCTTATCCCGAATATCCTGGCGAATTCTTCCAACAGGCGGTTTTGGAAGTGCGTGCCTTGGTCTATAAGGATGGCCTCCGGTGGGCCGAATATACATATGACCTTTTCGGTTAGGGCCTTTGCCACCTCCTCCGCGTTCGCGACCTTGACCGGGGTCAAAATCGTAAACTTGGTCAGCATGTCTTGCGCCGTCAGGATGTAACGGTTCCCTTGAGTCGTCCTTTCCAGTGGCCCGTAGAAGTCCAGGGCCAGCTGGGAAAACGGGAAGGCGGGAGTGTTGCTGATGAGGAGTGGTGCGCGCGTTTTGATGCGCACCAATTTATTCATCTGGCAGGTGCCGCACCGGGCTACGAACTGCCGTATCTCCTGGCGCATGTTTTGCCAGTAAAAATCGTTCGCTATTTTTGCGTACGTCTTGGTGGTACCCCTGTGACCGCCCATGGCTGCTACGTGGTATTGCTTGATCAAACTGTACCGGTCCTTTGTCGCGGGCACGGGCAGGTTGTTGAGGTATATCACCGCGGTGAGGGGCTTCCCGGCGAACACTTCGTCGAAGATCTGGCTGAACGCTGCCCATTCAGTGAGCCGTAGCATGCCGAGATCCCTTACCACCGCAAAGCTCATAATTTGCTTTAGGGCTATCAGCGCTTTCAAGGCCCTTAGAGACTTCCGCAGGTCGTTGCGCAGTGGCCTTTCGTCTCTGTAGTTCTTTACGCAGAGGCCGATGATCTTTATGCCTGCGTGTTCTGAGAGGCTTACCTCGCTTATTCGGAGGCGCTGGCTTGCCACTGTGTCGGCGGATACGAAGTTTCTCTCGACCAGTGCTTGCAGCACCTCTGTCGAGAGGCCGGCGTCCGCCGCCACCAAGTATACGAGGTTCTCCCTATAAGCGAAGGGGTGCTCTTTTATCGGTCTGAGGTGCACGAACGGCGGGACCTCTGCGTCATCGGGCGTTGCCCACGGTGGTTTCTCGTGGGGTGGTCTCGCGCGCGCTACGACGTATCGCTTTAGGGCATCCTCCTTGAGGGCTGCCTCAGCGACTGCGGGGAGGCCCCCGCTGGCCACAGGAAAGGGCCACCACGTCGCCCTTTCCTGGCGGTGGTGTGTTGCCGTCGCTGGACTCGCTATCGCGCGCGCGCGCGCGTGTGCGACTATTACGCGCTGTTAGGGCGTAAAGTGCTGCCCTTCCAGGTGCAGGTGGATCGTGGCACTGTCTTTGCCTGCCAGTATGTGGAAGAATACGGTTCTTCCGTCCGCCTGCTGATAATGGACACAGACGTTCGTGTCGAATTCCTGTGCGAACAGGAATACGCAGTCCACGTTTCCCCATTTGTTGTTGGATTGCAGGATCGCTTTCGTCGCTGCGTGTTCCCCGCACGCTGGTAATTTTGGGGATTGCAGGAGGCGACGTCGCAACTCGATTGGGGATTGCTTCAGCCCCGATGCTCTCAGCAGCGAGTGGAGAGGCAGTTGCCCGGGGGGTCGCTCGGGATGTCCGAGCGTCGCTGCAGCGCCATGTATGGTTCCATGCACCTACCCTTCCTTATGTAGGTGTGCATGAGCACATTTGCGGACGAGGCTGACGAATGCACGTCAGAGGACCCCTGCAACCGCTCATAGCTCCGCGGCACCCCCTCGAAGTCTTCGGGCGGCCCGATGTCGACCGGATCTTCCACCGCCTCGCACTCGTCGGTCGCGCTGACCTCCATAGCTGCCGCCCTTGGTGAAGCTACCGTGGCTTCCACGGCGGCCGGGCTAGCGGATGATGGTTGTGGCGATAGCCCGGGCGACGTGTTGATTGGTTCGCGCGTCGCTTCCCGTTCGCTACATGGCGATGGCTCTTGAATCGTGAGTTGGCTGAGGTGGTTTGCCAACTCGGGTGGCTCGCGGTGGGGTGTCTGTGATGGTGCTTGTGGTGACCATGCCGGGGCCAAGGGGTTCAAGGGTGCGGCCCTTGGTGAAGCTCCCGGGTTCTGTGGGGCCGGTTCGAAGTTTTCGGGGCGGAGGTAGATTGGCCTTGGTGGCCACGACGCTACGAGTTCCGGGGGTGGTTGTTGTGGCTGGGTCGGGGCCGATTCGGCTACGTTCGCCGCCCCGGGGATTGCACGCGACTTGACCGCTTGTGCCTTTTTTCTCTCGGCCAATTCTATGCGCAGCCGCCCTTCTTCTCGATTCGTAGGAGCTACAATTTTTATTGCCATTTCCCTCTCTGACGCCTCCGTGCCCCACGGCCACGGCAGGACGAGTGTTGGGTTTGCGGGTGAAGATTTCCTCTGATCCAGGGCGGGACCAGTCGTCCCCCACTGCTGCTGGGCTGCGGCTGGTTGGGAGGAGGGTGCGGGAGGCGAGGCCTGCAATGCCACGTGCGTGATCTCTGGAGAACTGAGCTCACGCGTCGGTGCGCGTTCATCGTCGCTCGAGGCGCTGCTCGAGGGCTCAGGCTCGTACAGCCTTGGGGCTCCTCGGTTGTAGCTGGGGGCCTCTTGGGCCGTCTCGTTTGATAACGGTGCCACGTCTCGTATATATCGCCATGCCATTGGCGGCATCCCTTCGGGAGCCGTCGCAGAGTCGGAAAATGTGGTCACGAGGCTTGCTTTTTCGATAGTCGGCTCCGGGACGTGCCGGTTCTTGGGCAGTGCGTGTTGTCTTATCGACTGCCGCAGTATCTCGGTAATCCTTTCCCTCTCTCTTTTGCTCAACCGCCACCGGTGCTTGCCCACTTCGGCGAGGGATACGTCTGTCAAGATTGACTGGTACCACACGGTGTCGGAGAAGTCGAGGGCGTAAATCCCGGGTCTGCTGGGGATTTCCGATAGCCAGTTGATTTTCACCGGCTCGTCGGTATTTCCTATATCCTGGGCCGCCCGGCAGAGATAAAACCCGTCTTGCTCGTTTCTCACTGCCAGGAACTCGGATTTCTCGTATATGACCTTGCCCCTTGCGCGCCTTTTTCTGCTGTGGCCGTTCGAATCGGAGCTGTAAGATTCAGAGGCCGTCTGCTCCTTTTTGCGCAATTTCTTGACCGCGCGGAAGTGGAAGATGCGACTCGGAGGCGCCTCCGCCTCCTCGTCTGGGCTTTGCTGGACCTGTTCGTCCGCTAGCTGGTACAGCGTCTCCCGAGGGAGCTCCGGGTTTAGCTGACCTGGTTCCAGGATCGGGTTGCGCGACAGCGCATCTGCGTTCGCGTCCTTTGCGCCCGGTCTGTAGAGGATGTTAAAGTCGTAGCCTAACAGCGCTGCCTTTAGGCGGTTGAATCGTGTTGAATATATATAGACGTACATGTATATTATTTCCACTCAGCCGCTGTTACCCAGTTACTCGGGTGTACTGTATATAGTGACGACACTGTACAGGTACACTCTTATCCTACGGGACTATGGGCTTCGCGGTAGGCCTAGCCTAATCTGTGGATTCCGTATGTGCATGGCGTATCGAGAAGACGCACGTTGCGTTCATCCATGCACAGCCCTCTTTGTATCCGCGATCATCGAGTCACATAATGTTAAATCGGCATTCAACAATAAATCATATTAATCTTAGATAAACTAAGATCAAGTGTGTGCCTATATTTTTCACCCTTCGCTATCCACTCAACGACAAATTCCCAACAAAGGTTATGGGCCCAGGGCACGTGGCAGCGAAAAGTGTGAGACAGTCTTAAACATTTATAAGTGACAATTGATCAGTGTGAAGTGTCCATAAATTTATTAAAATGGAAGTGAATAATTCTTCACCTTTTGTGAACTTTCCAAGGCTAAATTCGGACAATTATAATAGCTGGAAGTTAGATATGAAAGTTACGTTAATTGATCGCGGATCGTGGGACTTTGTTGCCGGAACGGCAGAAGCAGTAGCGACAGACGCGTACAGTGCTGTAAAAGCAGATTACAAAAGGAGAAAAGAAAGGGCGTACACAACAATTTACCAGGGCATCGAGAGACAGTTCCAACCGTTGATTGCGGGTACGCTAGATGGAAAGGAAGCCTGGGAAATTTTGAAGGAGAATTTCGAGCCGAAATCGCGAGCACGCCTAGCAGGCCTTATCGATGAATTTTACGACATGTGGCTGAATCCTGATGAAGAGACCGTCGGTATATTTTGCAAAAGAGTAAGTGAAAAAGCTACTCTAATAAAAGATGCTGGATTCGATATACCAGACACGTTGAAATGTTTTCAATTAATTAGAAAGTTGCCTTCAGACTACGATAATTTAGTTCAAGTTTTATATAGATCGGAAGATAATGATTTTAAGTTTACAAAAATTGAAAAGCAATTAATTACAGAAGAAGGTAGAATCAAACAAAAGAGAAAAGATGATGGTTTAGAAAATGTTATAAATGCATATATTACTACAGAAAATAAAAATATGAAAAATTATAGTAAATCAGAGAATAAAAATGAAAATTTGCATAAAGAACCAAGTCAACAGAAAAATTATAAAAATGTTACATGTAATTATTGCAAGAAAGCCGGTCATATGAAAAGGCACTGTTTTGCTCTGAAGAAAAGAACAGAGAATGAGAAAAATAGTAATAAGTAGTAAAAAGATACCGAAAATAATAAAGCTTTTCATACTGAAACTGATGTTAAAATTCGTAAGAAAATGAATAATCATGAAGTGTTTTTGAGTAACGTCGATGAGAAATCCGATGAATGGATAATAGACAGTGGAGCAACGTCTCATTTTTGTACAAAAAAGGCATATTTAGAGAATTTCGTCGAATTACCACCTACTGAGGTATTGGTCGGTGATAAGAATGCTAAGTCAAAAGTTATTGGTAAAGGCGATGTAACTTTTTATTTGAAAGAAAATAACAGATATATTAAAATAAAGTTGAAAAATGTATTATATGCTCCAAGCATGAGAAGAAATTTAATAAGTGGAGCGTGTATGGACATTGCTGGTTTTGACATTCGATGGAAAAATAACAAAATGATAATTCATGATGATAATGATAATTATTTCTTTACTGCTCAGAGAAGAGATCGTTTTTATGTAGTCAATGCTTATTATGAGAAAGAGAAAATTGAAGTCCATAACACGAGTGCAAGCAGTGATGCAATGAAAATGCATAGGAGATTTTGTCATATTAATATGCAGAGCATATGTCAAATGGAGAAGAAAAATATTGTACGAGGTATTGAAAATGTAAGTAACGAAAATATTAAGTGCGACGTTTGTGCTGTTAGTAAAGCAACCCGTTCATCCTTCAGGAGCTTACCGTCAATAATGTCGAACAGTATATTAGAACGAGTATACATGGATGTATGGGGTCCGTCTCCAGTTACATTAGTCGGCGGTAGTAAATATTTTCTATCCATTATAGATGACTATTCGACAAAAACATTTGTTTATGATATGCAGAGTTTCTACAAGAAAAAGGCATAAGATGCGAAAGGACATCGACATACTCACCCGAGCAGAATGGAATTGCCGAAAGGTACAATCGTACAGCGGTGGAAGGCGTGAGGTCAATGCTGCAAGATAGCAGTTTACAATCGAGTTTTTGGGCGGAGGCATTGCATACCTTCGTACACGTGAAAAACAGAAGCTCGCATACGCTCCTGAAAGACTGTACACCTGAGGAAAGGTGGTGGGGGAAGAAGCCCTCTGTACAGCATTTGAGAATATTCGGATCGCTAGCGTATGTACACACACCAAGGTCGAAGAGAAACAAGTTACAAGCAAATGCTGAATTGGGAATCCTAGTTGGATGTACTATCAAAACAAAAGGATACAGAATATGGTTACCGAAATCTAAGAATGTTACTGAAACAATTCACGTGAAAATTGAAGAAAATAAGAATGGAGTCGAAGTTTTGTTTGATAAAGGTAACAGTAATAAAAATAACAATAAATATTTAATTGATTTAGAAAATGAAGAATTTGACGATGAAACGTTAAATGATTTGCAAAATGAAGAGATTATTGATGTAAGTAGTAAAAATGATGATTTTCGTGAAAATAGTACGTCAAGCTGGCTAAGAGTCGAAAAGCCAAGGACAAATGAAAGGAGGGTTGATGTATATTATTACTCCCCAGGCGACAATGTCAGAATGAGGTCCATCAATGACATTAAGAGGTATTGTGAAGAGAAAAATTTGTTTTTCAATCCAAAGAATTTTTGTTTTAAGCCTACAGCATCTAGAAATGGTGAGAAATTGAAGGTTTCAAAAGAAAAATACTATGATGACTCAGACATTAATTTGGAGGAGATTGAAATAGCTCACGAAGAAGAGGTATTTTTTGTCGACGTACCGAGGACTTATGAAGAAAGTCAGCAGTCACCGAAGAAAGATCTATGGAATAAAGCCATGCATGAAGAGATTATTACCATGAATTCAAGAGGAGTGTGGACACTCGTCGATCTACCCCCGGATTGCAAGGTTATTGGCAGCAGGTGGGTATATAATGTAAAAATGGATGATCAAAATAATATAAAAAAGTACAAAGCTCGGTTAGTAGCTCAAGGTTTCAATCAGAGACACGGTATTGACTATAATGAGGTATTTTCACCCGTTATAAATTTTTCGTTAATAAGGTACTTGTTTATATTGTTCATATCAACCTTGTCATGGAAGCATAGGCAGTTAGATGTAAAAGCGGCGTATTTGTACGGGAATTTAAAAGAGAAAAATTATATGAAACAACCAAAAGGTTTTGTGGCGCCCGGAAATGAAAACAAAGTTTGTTTATTAATAAAAGCAATTTATGGTTTACATCAAAGTGGTAAAGAATGGTATGATGAGATTGATAATATTTTAAATTCACTAAATTTTGAAAAATTGAAATGGTGTAATTGCGTATATACTTTGAAAAATAAAATATTTTTGTTGTTATATGTAGATGACGAATTAATTTGCGATACTATTTCGATGTTAAAGACAAAAATTGATATTGAAGACTTAGGAAAAGTAAAGTATATACTTGGTGTGAATTTTGATGAAATCGAAAATAAATATTATTTGCATCAGAAAACATATGTAGAAAAATTGATAAATAAATTTAACGATTTACCACGAAGTTACGTTAACTTACCTTTGAAAATAGGAATGATACCTCCGAGAGAGGAGAAAGAAATTGTTGAAAATGAAATGATGGAAAAATTTCCATATAGAACGTTGATAGGGTGTTTATCTTTTTTAGCAGATAGAAGCAGACCTGATATTTCTTTCAGTGTTAATTTGATGTCTCAATTTTGTAACGCATATAATTATAATCATTGGAAAATTGTAGTCGATATAATGAATTATGTATTTAACACGAAAGATTATAAGATAAATTTGTCAAATATCAACGATTCAGGCTTGATTGCATATTCAGATGCGAATTGGGGGATCCGTCTAATGCAGAGACATTCCACTAGCGGTTTTATATTGATGTTCAATAATGTACCCTTTATGTGGAAATCCACAAAACAAAAATGTATAGCCCTTAGTTCGATGGAGTCTGAATTCGTGGCTCTAGTTGAAAGCGTAAAAGATCTAGTATGGTATTCAAAGATATTGAGCTCTATAAACATATTTGAAAATAAGATGCCTCTACAGTTTTGTGATAATCAATCTGCGATTCACTTTAGTAGAAATAGTGTAGAAAATGTAAAAACGAGGCATATTGACATAAAATTATTGTTTATTAGAGATTGGCTTAAGAAAAAGGAATTTGAATTAAGATACGTAAACAGTAAAGCTAATGTAGCTGATTTCCTTACTAAGCCAATGTCTAAAATTGATCATAAAAGAGTATTAAATGAGCGAATTTTCATTTATTAGAGAGAGATCAGCGTCTGATTGTGGGAGCGTATGTTGAATATATATAGACATACATGTATATTATTTCTACTCAGCCGCTGTTACCCAGTTACTCGGGTGTACTGTATATAGTGACGACACTGTACAGGTACACTCTTATCCTACGGGACTATGGGCTTCGCGGGAGGCCTAGCCTAATCTGTGGATTCCGTATGTGCATGGCGTATCGAGAAGACGCACGTTGCGTTCATCCATGCACAGCCCTCTTTGTATCCGCGATCATCGAGTCACATAATGTTAAATCGGCATTCAACAATAAATCATATTAATCTTAGATAAACTAAGATCAAGTGTGTGCCTATATTTTTCACCCTTCGCTATCCACTCAACGACAAATTCCCAACAAATCGCAGGTCGGGCTTCTTGGTCACGTGGAAATGCTTGAGTGCCTCGTGGTCTGTTACGAAGGTGAATTTCCTGCCTTAGAGGTAACAGCGGAATTGCTCCTTCGCGTAGACCAACGCCAGCAGCTCTTTATCGTAAGTGGGGTATTTTAGCTCGCTTCCCTTCAGGCAACGGGATGCGAACGCGCATGGTTGGTCTGCGCCCAGGGTGCCCCGACTAAGGACACTGCCCAAGGCAAAATCCGAACTGTCGACCGTTACGATGAAGGGTTGCTCTAAGTCGGGAGCCTTTGGCACGGGGGGGTTGGACAGGAGGGACCGTAGGGTTTCGAACGCTATTTGCTGGCTTTCCCCCCATTCAAACTTGCCCTCAGGCTAGGCGACCTCGTATTGTTTGAACTTGTGCGCGTTGGTCGGGACTGGGTAATTGGCCATCGCATAAGTCTTGGCCGGGTCGGCTTTAATGAAGCCGCCCCCGACTATGTGCCCGAGGACTTGGGCCTCGCGCTTGAGAAACTGGCACTTTTTTGGCTCGACTGTCATGTTTGCGTCTATTAGGCGTTGCAGGACACGGCGTAGGCTATCGCCGTGCTGCTCTAGGGTCTCGCTAAAGACCATCAGGTCGTCCAGGTATACTTCTACCTCTTCTCCTTGGAGACCACGCATTGCCAGGCTCATTGCCCTGGTGAAGGTTATCGTTGCTTCCTTCAATCCCATGGCCAGGCGTTTGAATTGCAGGAGCTGGTTGCCAGAGTTTCCCTCCGGCGCGTAGAAGGCCGTCAGGTGCTTGGACCCAGGTGCCATCTCTATCTGGTGGTAGCCCTGCTTCAGGTCCATTACGGTTATGTAATTTGCCGCTGCGAGGTGCTCCAGTATGTCGCTCGTGAACGGGAGAGGGTGGCAACTACCCTCTGTCTCTTCGATCAGTGCGCGAAAGTCGGTGACCAGCTGGAATCTCTTGTTTCCCTGTGCGTCCGGCTTTTTTGGGACGATCCACAGGGATGAGGAGTAATTCGAGTTTGATAGCTCGACTATCCCCTGCTCGCGGAGCTTGGCGAGCTCCTTCGCCATGTGCTCCTTTATCGCCGGCGGGAATCTGTAACGCCCAGCCCTGATAGGTTTTTTCGACGTAAGCACTATTTCGTGCTGGAGGAGGTGCGTTGCGGGCAGTGGTTCTCTATCCATGCCGAAAACCCTTGCGAACTCGTCGACGATGCTTCGCACCATTGCAATTTCTTCTTCGTTGCAGTTTTCGAGGTCTGCCAGCTCCAGGATTTTGTTCACCCTGGCTTCTCTGGCACCCTTGTCAGCTTCTAGCTTATTATTTAATAGCTCTATCTCCCTGTAGTCGGTGCGCTTAATTGGCCCGCTTATTAAGCGCCTGACGTCTGCGGAGCCTTCGGTCACGCCCGTCTCCGAGCCGTCCCCATCGGCTCGGGTAAGGGGGTTCGCTGACATCGTCTGGCATGGGAGGAGGTCGACCACCGGGGTGGGAAAGTATAGTACATAGAATAAAATGACTCTATCGCTCTACTCGAGTAAAATTGATTTTAGAATACAGGCTCTGCACTGCATATTCTCACACTGGAGATCTGTATGCAGGCAGGCCTAAAAAAAATATAAAAGAGAGAAATATAAATTTCTCTCTGTTGGCGTTTCGTCCTAGCTGTCAGAGTGGACTCCTCAGTAAGGCTCTGACAGCTTCCTTAGACGCCCGCCACTTCGAAGAGAAGCGGCATTTATGTGGTCTCGGCCTGCGTTTTTCTCTTGCAAGAGAGAACTCTAGCATAGAGAAAAAGGCAGGTCGCCACCTAGCGGACACTTATAAGAGCCAGTGTCAAAGTTTAGATGGTATGCGACTCTATCACTCGAAAGTATAGTACATAGAATAAAATGACTCTATCGCTCTACTCGAGTAAAATTGATTTTAGAATACAGGCTCTGCACTGCATATTCTCACACTGGAGATCTGTATGGCGTATCTGTATGGTGTATCTGTAGGACGAAACGCCAACAGAGAGAAATTTATATTTCTCTCTTTTATATTTTTTTTTTTTTAGGCCTGCCTGCATACAGATCTCCAGTGTGAGAATATGCAGTGCAGAGCCTGTATTCTAAAATCAATTTTACTCGAGTAGAGCGATAGAGTCATTTTATTCTATGTACTATACTTTCGAGTGATAGAGTCGCATACCATCTATTACATATTTTTTTCTTATTTTATTCTTATTTTATTCTTATTTGTGTGTGTGTGTGTGTGTGTGTGTGTGTGTGTGTGTGTGTGTGTATGTGTGTGAGTGTGCGTGCGTGCGTGCGTGCATGCGTGCTTTTTATAGTACCAAATTACCTGCAAAGCTCTCCAATGGATCTCCAATATTGATTTTTTAAGTTGTCTTAATTTTCAAGACACACTCTGGAACTTTGCAGGTCACTGTCACGTATGAGCTTTTGGACTCAGGTGACAGCCGGAGTGTTCTCATCCACAAAGTGCACTTTGTGTTGGAGACCGCAGCCTCCGACCTGTGGCATCGGAAGCCTTGTAGCCAAAACTCCGGCGACCGCGAAGCAGAGCATAGCTCTCCTAAACATTAATAAAGAGACAATTTACCGAAGTCCTCAGTTGTCTACCTCCCCCATACATAACAACTGGAATCCCTTGAAGGACTTGAAGACGGTCCAAGAGGATTCAATCATCAAAGCAGGACACTACGGAAAAACCAAAAAAATGTTTTTCTCCTGGCCATGTACGCAGTTAGGGACACTTGGCGAATTAAACAACAGTAATCGCGCCAAAGCAGCCACAACGAGTGCCCACGCCGTCCGCTGCCGAACAGCGCAAACTCCAGCAGTGCGAAGGAGTACTCAACATTTTTTCTCTTTCTCTGTAAAACCGTACGGAGTGCTCAGGTCAACGAGGCTAGGAAAATTTTTCCGAGCTTAAGGGGTTATAACAGGATTAAAATTATGAAAATATCGATATTTTTTCTTCACTTGTTTCATAGCTAATAGTCTGTAGAATATGGTCCTCAAAGCCGCTTTTTATAAAAAAAATTTGCCTTAAGATACAGATAAAAAACTGATAAATCTGTTTCTAGCAAATTTTTGAAAAATCGTGAATTTTAAATATTTTAATTAGACCAAACTTGTGGAAAGAATGGTTCTACTATGATTCTTATAGAAGAATTTCATGAGAAATCTTACTGAAAATGAGACATAAAAACCGTTTTACAATTTTTTTCTCAAAAGTTATTAATCTGTTACCGTAAAATATTAATTTTATTTTATTATTAAACTCAATGCGTTAAACTAAAGACATTGACAAATTTGATTTAGCCACAAAACATGTTCCGCCTCACAGCATTGAGACGGAAATGAAGATTACTATATGATTGGTATAGTAGAATTTTCTGTGAAGCAGCAAAACAGTCGTTTTTAATCCAAACCTTGAAGACATTGTAGATCAGAGCAGTTGTATGTTAGCTACTGTAACAGTGCTTATAACAATGGCGTTTTTCAGTATAAGAGCTTCTACAGAGTACAGCAATTATTCAGATAAGTATTGGAAAGTAATAAGTAATAATTTATCCGTAACGAGGTTTTTCTCTATTTTTTTATTTTTTGCTTTTAGGTGTACGGGTCGAAAACAGCAAGATGGGACTGTTATTTTGACTATCTGGAGTATTAGTTTGCATGCTTTCTAACAACTTGAAGTGTTTATAATAATGGTAAATACTGTATGTAACTGTAATCATTAGTATAACTTGATTATGAATAGGTAACGATTACTTTTATTTTATTTTCAGCTTCTATATACAATTATCACACATCATGATGTACCCGTATCACCAAATATGCTTTATTACATGTATATGTGAGTACAAAAAACGAATCAAGGTATGCCAGATAGTTTCTGTAAGTATAGCTGAGTTTCTTTCTATGATTTACATTAGAATCTTTAAATGCCTTTTACTCAGATTAGGTTTTTCATGATTTCTGTGTAGTTGCCGCAGCTTTCTGAAGGAACTGCATAATCAATCCTGATGAACCAAAGTGGAAAATTATAATATATGCAGCTATCGCTCGAACGTAGTTGATGGAAAATGAGAACAATATGCATCTTTTCGAGCCGATTTAATTTATTGAAGACGAAGACCAGCGTTTCGAGCTGTTTCAGCTCCTCATCAGGGCTACAATGCCAGTAAATAATTAAAATATTTACAAAAATTACGCAAAAAAATTTTTTACAAGAATTCAATTAAAAATTACCTTAATAAAATTAACGATCGACTAATATGCATAATATTGTTGAAAATAGAACCGCTGGACCGTAAGCAAATCAGCTAAAATACAGAATTAGAACGAATTTAATAACGAAAACCAAAATTAATAATAAGATTTAATAACTAAAAATTATAAATTATAAAAAAGCGCCTTACTTATCCCAACGACCGACGACAACGACACAGTGCTGGTGTTGCAATGTCAGCTAGAGTGTTTAAATGCACTCTATTCAACTTTAAATATTTTTATTGTTTGTTGAGCCTTTGCGTTAATACCCGCTCCGCAGGCATCAGGCGGTCATTCCTGACTTAGACCGATTTCTTTGTTTTTTCAATTTTACTATATGAATTATATTTAATCAAACCTCTTACCTTGATGTTCTTGTGGAATAACAATTTCCTTGATTACTATCTTTGTATCTAATCAATAATTATGGGCCAGGTATGTGAATTAATTCAATCCTCAGAGCTATGCTGATTACTAACAATCCTCCTAGTTTAAATATTTATTCACACTGATGAGCGAAGAAATACAGTAATGGTCCAATGATTTATTTATTTATGCTGATTGCTGTAATGATATTCTACTGGAATTCTACCAATGATTTATAACAAGATCTTGGGTCAACTCTAAAATTCTACTCTTATCTAATTCTATGCTCAAGGATGGACTCTACTCGGCTTGATGGCTCGAGTGGAACTGACTAATTGCCTAGCTCATTGTCGCCGATCGCTCTCTTCGGCTGACAATTAATGCTGACGGCAGAGATTGCAACCTCCGCCCGCGCGTCCCTTGCCCTGTCTCTATACGCTGTATACTTTTAGTATATCGCACCGTAAGCTTCACGTTGCACATTCCTTAGGCCGAGTGGATACATTAAGGAAGTAGACTGCCAGCTATAGCGGCGCAATATACTATGCTTCGAATATTCGAGAACAATCGAAATTGTTCCAGAATACTCGGAACATAACATGCAAGGTGGTGATGCGACACCGGCGGAGATCAACGATCGACTAACTAAAATTCGCAAAGCACGTTAATTCATACCTCGAAACTCACATACAATCTTGCAAACCAACAATTTTTACCTACATGTAAGATTTTCTGATTCTACGGTTAGAGCCCCAACGCACACATGGAACGCACGAGGAAAACATACAGTTCGAAGAAGTGGCACTACACCCTCACCATGTGGCAAGGCTGGGAGCCCGCGCGGCAAATTTAAACGCTTCTTCCATCACTTTATTGAAACACAATTCAGTATGGCCGGAGTTTTGAGGTATGTATTAGCGTGCTTTGCGAATTTTAGTTAGTCGATCGTTGATCTCCGCCGATGTCGCATCACCACCTTGCGACACCGGCACTGTATCATGTGTCGTTGGTCGTTGGGAGAAGTAAGGCGCTTTTTTATAATATATAATTTTTAGTTATTTAATCTTATCATTAATTTTGGTTTTTGCTATTAAATTCGTTCTAATTTTGTATTTTAGCTGGTTTGCTTACGGTTCAGCGGTTCTATTTTCTATAACATTATGCGTATTAGTCGATAGTTAATTTTATTAAGGTAATTTTTTATTGAATTCTTGTAAAAAATTTTCTTGCGTAATTTTTGTAATTTTTAAGTTTAATTATTTACTGCCATTGTAGCCCTGATGAGGAGCTGGAACAGCTCGAAACGTTGGCTTTCAATAAATCGAATTAGCTCGAATAGATGCATATTGTTCTCATTTTCCAAAGTGGAAAATCTTCGTTATGAGTCTGGTCACAAACTAAGTGGAGCAGAATTGGCAAAAGTAAGTTAAAAGTGAATGTTAAGTATGTTTAGGAATCCACTTGACTTAGATTGTGACCAGACTCATAGGAAAGATTTTCCAGTTGATCGTACGGTTCTTCAGAAAGCTGCGACAAGTACACAAAAATGATGAAAATCATGATTTTTGCTAAGTAAATACCTTCAATTGTTTTGAAGTATTACACACACTTTATGCACATTTCTACTGCATAAAAGTGGTGTTTAATACTTTTATTTTAAAGGATAATAGTATATTACGTGACAGGGAGTATGGAGGAAAAAACTTGGAGAGTTCATATCTCGTTTATATTGGAAAACACGAGATATGGGCTATCCGAATTTACACCCGTGGTGTCTATACTATTTTTCTTCACACTAACGCCGAAATTACTGATTTCACTCATGGCGCCCGGGAACGAAAGTCGTACTTTTGGCGCAGTGTGGAGAAAATATAGTTTTTGGAGAACTTACAGACATATTAATTTTTTAGAACACTTATACTTTTTTCTTTTTTCATATTTTAACCCTGTCAACCCCTTAAGTGATAACACCATTCTAGGATTTTCGAAAAATCGATTTTTTTGGTTTAAAGTATACTTTAGGGTCCTAAGAATAATATCTAAGTGGTTATACATAGATATTTAACTTAGCAAAGGTTTAATTCTCGCCTTCGCCGCCAGAAGTCGGACCGCCTGTCGTTACGGCTGATGCGCTCACGCGGCGCGCTCTGTATTATCGATTTTGTAGTACTGCTACTTTTCCAAAATCTATTACTCATAGAACAATAGACTTTTATAGTTCCTTAAAAGTCCACCAGAGCTCACAAACACTGAATTGGAGTGTGTTTGTATGTGTGTGTGTGTGTATGTGAGTCAGCTTAGCTACTAACCGACGCCTGCAAACACGTGTTTGGGAGCCCATTTTTCTTTCTTCAGTAAGCAAGTTTTCATTCATGTTTTTGTCATTGTGAAAGTATTGTGAGTTATAAAGGTTTTACAATTGTAACGTGGAATTTTCTCGCTTGCACGAGGATTCCAGTTAGTGTACAAAATATTTCTAAGTTGCGCGGCTGACTCCTTCTCGGATTGTGGAATTCTGTAATGGGGAAAAGCGGGACAGTGGTGGCAATTCGGGTTAAACAAATATAAAACGCTGATAGCTAGAATTAAATAAACACAAATATATTCTCGTATTAAATTACACGATTAATGATGCAACAATTAATATTGAGTTTAAATAAAACATGGGCACGCGACCATATTACTTAATCCAGAACTCCAGTGGTAGCTGAAAACGGGATCGCGAAACTTTCCTCCACGATTGATTCTATTTATTAGGCAAACAAATAAAAGGAAATGATTCTCCGCTGTAAAACGCGAAAACTTCCTCTACATCCGAAATCAAAAATCCGCCATTTAACTTCAATACTTCTCCGCCATAAATTAATGAGCATCAGAAATATATAGAATAAAATATTACCAAATTCCTCTGCAAATATGTCTGACTCAATTCCTCTACTATTCTTTCCTCCACAACCGTGAACTCCAGTCGAAAATAATAACCAAAGACAATGGACTCTTTCCAAAAACTCCTCCAAGAAAACTCGAATACCAGACCAGAATGGCGTCCCCAAAGAGAAAAGCAATCAACTGCTGAAATACAACTATCTGCGGTAAGCACCAGTGACGAAATGGCCGCGGCCGATGCTCCGCTTGAAGAAGGATGCCGCGTTTTCCCACCCGGCCTCCTTCTTCACGGAAACGCAGACCCGGCCTCCAAAATTACACAATTGGTCCTTTTCCTTAGAATAATCCCCTATCGGTTTATCAAAACTACCACTAATCTATTTCCTTATCTATGAATTTTCCCCAGCGCCCTCTTTTCCAAATCCTAATTATTCATTGGCCTAGAACTCGATTATCATCCACTATGTATTTCCTCAATATACAAATTCGCGCCCCCTTTATGGATATCGATCAATCAATAAATCATGCCGATATCCATCCGGTGGCTCCATCCATAGATAATCCATAAGGCGCGCGATATTCGAAAATCCTCTATCATCATCGAGTAAACCATAGAGCTACATATATCGAATCACCAAAGATTCCTGGCCCGTACATTCCCCTATACTCCGTTATGACTTACTGAAGTCAACATAACGTTAACCATAGTACGACGCGACACAGTCACGCGTTCCCAAACTCTCTCTGGATTTTCCAAACGGCATCAACTTCGCGCCGATATACCCATCTCTTTCTTACTCAAGCGCGCGCTCTCTCTCTCTCTCTCTCTCTCTCTCTATCTATCTCGCACACGCTCGACTCCCACTCTCGCCATATTTCTCTCTCGCGCCGACTCTCTCTCTCTCTCTCGCTCACGCTCACATACTCGCGCTCTCCCCTCTACACACAGCTGCATGCATGTAACCGCGTGCGCGCTGCCGCCGTCTCGCTTTCTGCCATGCCCCCTCCCGAGCGCCGACGCGCTGCGCAGGTGTGACTCAAGATCTCACATCCTGCGCTCCGCACGCGGTCGGTCAGAGGCAACTCCTGCGAGCGCCACCGAGCGCTGGCTCCGCTCCAGGAGCTGTCAACTCGCCGAGAGTGAGTTAGCTGGCTGTGCAATAATGTTCACGACGCAGCAATAATTATTGCTACGTCACACAATATGAAAACAAATCAGTGGATGCTAGTAAAGAATTGGAGTGCGGGGGTAACGCATATACTAAGAAACGGAGAATTGGAAAACGACGCTTGCAAAACCATTACAAAATGGAGAAGCCAAGCCTGGAGCATATCGGTACATCGGTTAAAAAATTAACTAGCATTAATTCAGGTGATGCTGAATTTTTTAGCAGTGTTCTCCGCTATTTCAGAAGTTGTTCTATGCAGAAAATGCAAGTCTAATGCGACATTATACGCATAATGTGCATGGGTTCTCGCAGAATTCTGACGAAAGCTTGAACGCAACAGTATAGTCAATGGCTCCAAAGACTTTTTCTAGTGGCAAGCATGTACTTGACACTGCAGTGTATATTGCTGCAAGTATGTGCATTAATGGATTTGCTAGCCTTATGAAGCTGATGGACTATTTAGGATTGAAGATCGAAACAAACTACTTCAACTCCTGCGCGGAGGCCGACGAGCGTCGGATCAGATTTTCGGAGAGATTGCTTTCTGAAGCTGCAAAAACTGAACGAATTTTATTAAAATCAAATAGAAAGGAACAGGTGGATGCTGACTTACTAAATGATGACCAAATGTATGGTGCAGGCATCGCAGATTAGAGGTATACAAAAGTTATCAATGAATTATTTGCTTTGTAAACTTTAAACGCGTTTTTCTCGAAACGGTTTTTTTCAATCTAGTGGACATTTTTCTCAGAGACTACTGCTTCAATCGTCTTAAAATTTCAATTGCATCTGTCTAGTATCGTACTCTAGGGAAGTACGTAGCCGATTTTCAAAATATTGAAAATTGCGTTTTTTATAAACATTTTGTGTAAAAGTGCATAATTTTCTTAAAAATTGATAAAAAAATTCTACGTACTTCCTTAGCTATTAATATGCCCATTGACGAGATGTTTTCCTTTTTGTTACAGCACTGATAACTTCTCCGGAAAATTTGCGCCAGTCCAGCCTTCTCCAAAAAAAATTTTGTCCCGCATCGACCATGGGACGGCCATTTTGTTTATTTTTTGAATAAAAAAATTTATTTTCACAGTACAATATGTACTTTATCAAACTCCGTTTACTGATTTACAATTCCTTTTTCCAAATTCCCATGGAAAAATCATCAAAATTCGAAATCATCGGTTTCGACTGGGAAAATATTTTCGGCGTTTAAACGAGGAGATTAGACATAAAATACTGCCAGATAAAAAGCGCGTATTCTGACATATCGTCGTAGAAAATGCGGATGGTACAATTCACCTAAACCTACGTGCACAACACTTTATACCATATAAAGTGATAACAGATATAGAGCCTGTTACGTCTGAATAGTGACGCTCACAACTATATATTTATTAGGGTGTAGTGTGATGGTTTAAATTAAAAGAATTGTATGCTCGGCTGTTCAGTGTATATAATAAATTTATTACATCTTATAAGCGCACAAATGAATCTCCTCTTTGGCTACCATATTCACGGACGTGGCCTACCGGGTAGGAGAGCGGGATCTCGAGATTACCTTTTCGCTTATCACTCGGTGTTTGACAAACGTGAGTGTGAATTAATGCGACGCGAACAGAAAAAGAACGGTACCTTAAGTGCGTGGGTGTGTGTGTATATGTGTATATAGGTAGATGTTCGTGTGTGCAGCTCGATGAGGCGTCGAGTAGTTTCCTCGATGCTCCAATAATATTCCCAGAAATAGACGGCTTGGCCTACGTCCCTCGTCTTCCTCGTTCTTCCGGATTGTCGGATGATGTGGAATCAGCGGTGGACGTCTCGTAGGTGGATGCTCCCCGTATGTGTCAATAGTTTGGATAGAATGAGTGAGTCACGGACAGAGCTTCGCCCTTGCTCTTGAAAACTTGATGATCGACTCAGCTACGGCGCTCTCCCTCCAGCTCTATTTAAGCTCTGGCCTCCTCTCATTGTCGCGTAGAATCTGCACATGCCGATTTTTCCGATCTGAGTGCATGGCGTTCCTATAGTGATGGTTATTTTCGGTACAGCGTGATTCACGTATCACTCGCGATCTTCGTGGACATCGGAAGATTCGCTGTCAATTTGTGATTGGCCCTGCCTTATTTGGGGTGGCTGCTTTTGATACTTATAATTATCCAGAAAACAGTCGTCGGACAGATCGGGTTACATTTGATCTGCTTAGATCGAGACTTTATATAAAATTTCAATTATATATTTTTCGCGGTTTATTGCACCTCGAGCACACACAACGGTCAAATGCGATGAGTCCGTGCCATCCAACGACGGGCCCGGCGGATCACAATCACCAGTATTCCCACCAGGAGGAACAAACTCGCGAAACGTAGAAAAATCGAAACGCAATCGCCACCGTCGAAAAAGAATCACGGGAACGCCGTAAGTGACGAAATCCGCAAAGAGCAGGCTCCCGGCGCAGCAAGCAATAACGCGGTGACACAGCAACATGCTTTATGTAACGCGACGAACGCGGGGGCGATAACAGCGACCGGCGCACTTAGCTGGCGCGAAACGGACACTGGTGTCGGGAACCACAACGCACAGTTGATCGAACAAGCAGCAAACAGCAATGAATCCGCAGACCAACGCATTTCGCTCGCGCCAAGTCACGCGCACATAGCTAAGTCAGCGATCATATGATTGTACGTTGCACGGTAGCACACGATACATGCGTCAAGAATTGGTATTTTCGGCATGTAACCGCGCACGCCATCAAGTTTCCCGCGAAAAAACGGATCAGTAACGTTTAATCAGTACACTGGGGAAATGGCCGACAGCTTGACCGCGTTACAGACATCAGCCGCGCTTAATTTAATCCAATCTAAATACAGGTCAAAATATTACTATGATCGAAAGTTGAACACGAAACATTTCCGAGAAGGCGAGCTTGTATTCATTCTAAGGGAACTAAAGAACAAAAACTTCGCGATTCAATACACAGGGCCGTTTGAGATTGTTAGAATCAATAGAGAAAATAACAATGTAATGTTACAGAGGTGGCCCCATTAACCGTAAAACCAAGCAGCAAGAGTCGATTGTGGTCCTCGAATAAGCTCGCCGCCTAACCGAGCTGCACCCAAGGCCGCAGCAGGTCTAAAACTCAAATTACAATTAGAATTACCTTGCTAGGTAACAAATCGTTATAAGTTAAGAAATGGTCAAAGTATCAACCAATAGGAATAGCAAACAAATACGGAAATAAATTCGAATAAAGTATAACACAGCACCGCGGCTATAAATAATAAATCGAATATGTTTTTCTCGTACAAACAAAATAGTGAATCGCAATCAGACATAGAATAACAACGCACAAAGGAAAAGGCTTTTTTTTAAATTTTGGTTTCTCTAGAAAAATATAAAAAGTATTAAATGCAAAAGCACCTCAAAATCAATGCGGAGCATCACGAGGCTGCAGGGCCACGTCGATTAGCTCGTCGTCGTGGCGTCGAAACGCGGACGGCGAGTATCCCGAAACTCATGGCAGGGGCGTAAAAGCGGGGTTTGGAAGATGGCCCACTGCTCGCAGCCGTCAATTCCCAAAAATTTTCTTTTCCAAAAAGGGAATTGCCCATATACATATGCAGAAAATTTTTTTTATTTATTTATTTGAAGAGAACTACCCATATATGGACGCTCCGTACAAAAAGTAGTGTAGTTCAAATCCCTTACGAAGACCAATTCACTTCATATTTGCAGCGAAAAATAGCGCATATCAGATTTTTGCAGCGGAAAGTAGTTTATTTAATAATTCCCAGCGAAAAAGTATTCCAGATGAAATGTTGCAGCGAAGAGTAGTGCGGTTCAATCGACCCTCTTTTTTCTATCCCATTTTTGCAGCGAAGATTAGTGTAATTCATAATTTTGCAGCGAAGACTAGTGCAGTTCATAATTTGCAGCGAAGAGTAGTGCAGTTCAATCGACCCGAAACTCGGAAACGAAGCAAAATTATGAAAAATGTCAAGAATACTTTTATTTCTAAAATTTTATTTCTAATTGAATTGTATTTTTTCGGATCTATATAATCTATTTTTAATCAATTCAATAACAATTGATTTTTTTAGGTTAGAAAAAAGTCGTGTGCTTCTTCGGCAGCGGCGCAGATACTTTGGAACTCAAAAAATCTATCTTCTCTCTTTTTTAAGAGAGAGCAAATTAAGCTCTAGTAGAAGAGACTATCTTTCCATCTCTCTCTAATAAATGCATAAATGTACCAAAATTATACTTTAGAACAAATTCAAAAATTTTTAGGAAAGTTTAACGGTAAAAAAAGTTGATGAGAATATTCTGTGGGATCTAGCGAATAAAACAGAGTAGGTCAGAGCAGCCAAAAAACATTCATTAGATATGAAAATAATGTTGTAAAAGAACTAGGCTTCAGCGCCGCATAGCGAGGGGGGGAGGGGGAACCAGCTTTCTCTCTCTCTCTCTCTCCCTCCCGCACGGCGCACGTCGCCAGCGCGCGCTCTCTCGCACTCGCTCGAGCAACAGCGCTCTTCTTCTCCGCGCTATACAGCAACGGGAAAAAACTTGTGTCTTGCGATAAGGAAATCGCCTAGATCCCTTTTATGAAAACGCCTAGAGAACTGAGACTTGATGTCTGAGTAAAAGTATTTAACGACGAATTCGCACATATAAATATGTTATATATTATTTTTTTGCATTAAAAGTTTATAACGTTACAAGTGAAAAACTGTGGCTCGCTGCAGTTCCAGCTGATCTCGACTCTTCGCGCATGCGCGTCGCCCGCTGAGCTCGGACAGCGAGCTACATTTTTTCAGTTGTAACGTTATCAACTTTTAATATAAACAAAATAATGTATAACGTATTTATATGTGCGAATTCGTCGTTAAATGGTTTAACTCAGATATCTAATTTTGGTACATTTATGCATTTATTAGAGAGAGATGGAAAGATAGCCCCTCCTGCTAGAGCTTAATTTGCTCTCTCTTAAAAAATGCTTTTTAAAATTTGGTTTTAAATAAAACTAAATAACAATGAATAATAAGCATAGATGTATTGATATCCTTGGAACTATTGTATGTTGAGTGTAATGGCACCCGGGTGCGTTTTTCAAAGTAGAAAATCTTGTTTAGTTTATTTTAATTATTATAAATGTTAAAACTGATTGTATGGATATATTTGATACCATTGTTATAATGTAGTGCAACAAAATTTCGATGGATTATACGAATATTTCACTGTTTTACCTACATTTTTTGATGGACTAAACAAGTCATTTTTAATAAACTTTTTTTTAATAAATGAGCTGTTATATTTCTTTTTCACAGAGAAACCAAGGCCTCTAACGTTCTGGGACTTTCACAGGTTCTTTTATAATGAGTTAAACTATCTTTTTAAATCTTTTTGGCTTCGATATTGATGATCGATCAAGCTGAAAACTTGATTTTAAGGCTTAAAAGGTTTATACGTAGTGTAACGGGGCGCATTGGCTTTAGTACGGCGACCACGGAATGTCGCTGCGTCAGCGAGTCTTACCTTTATACTTTGCCAAAATGCTACCCTGACGTAACTCCACTGGGTGATAGCAAAACCAACTGTCACGAATACAAATGTGTGATGCGCCCGAGCATCACTTTTCCGTGCTGAAAAATAATCTTCGGATTCAGGAACAAAAGGACGAAGTACAGAATACAGGACAATCGAATAGCACGTAATTAGCTTGAGTAAATGAGTCGAAGACTCGTATATTGAATAAACTAAAATATATAATTGTCCGCCTGCAATGGTCGCACCCGCGACAGCGGAGAGATTTACGCACACATTGGAACAAGGAAGAGACGAGTATTCTGCGTCGAAGAACACTCGTCCAACGACAAACTTGCTGAGGAAAATGTTCTTAACACAATTCGACTTACAGTTGGTACGAGGTACGCGTTGCTTTGTCAATACACTCTCTCGAGCCGCTAACACCTCTACGGGATCTTTGCCTAGACGATTTCGGATGGTGCGGAGAAAGCGACTCTTCTCCAGCACGTAGATGATGGAGTACCAAAATCACCACAGAACGCCTCCGAATTTGGTATAGCGAAACTCGGTCACGATGGTGGTCTTGCTAAAAGGTCGTTCTAGCACGCGAAACACACACGGGCTCGGTCAAATCGAATCTGGCTTGAGCGGCGCGCGGGCCTTCTCCCACTCTACTCCACGCGCCCCTCGCCTCCGTACAGCAACGAAGCTTGCTGCTACGTTCGCATCGTGCGATCTAACGAGCGCGCGCTATTCGAATAGTACGCTTAACCTCTCCTGACGGTAGAAGCCAACATATATATATGACTTTGGCACCCCTTAAACTAGAGAAAATTCACTAAAAAAAATGCTCTATGTGCTTATCGTTAAAAATGTTTCCCTGAGGAGCTACAATTTAACAAAAATAGGCACAAAATGCAAAAAATGTTTACAATACCAACTTTAAGCCGCTGTAACTTAAATAAAAGTGATGGAAAAAATCTGAAAAAATGCAAGGGCACTCATAGGCTCGTAAAGAATGTTTTAAAAATATTTTTGGAGGGGGAGTCAAAAAATAGCGCGCTCGATTTGTCAGAGAATTACCCATATATTTGTGTGTATTAGGACTTGCTTACAACTAATTTAAATACCAAAATCAGTAAAACTGAGATTTTGAGCCGGAGTTCGATAACCAAAAACTCATGAGAATAGTTTTTTATAGTGCCAAATTATTGTGCGTGTGTGCGCGCGCGCGCGCGTGTGTGTGTGTGTGCGTGCGTGCGTGTGTGTGCGTGGGTGGATGCGTGTGCGTGTGCGTGTGCGTGTGTGTACTAAGGGGTACCCCCCCTGCTCGCTCCGTTCGCCAACCCCCATAGCTTCTGCTTTTAATTTTTTGTGGACCTTCAACTTATCATTTTAAATCATAACAATTTCACGCTCCTCCTATATTAGTCCGGGAGTCAGGGAGTTCAAAAGCATCAGATCAAAAAGTTCGTGCTATAGTTTATTTTATTGTTGAAATATATTGATTGTCACTTTCTGAAAATAGCCATAAAGTCTCTACTTCGAACCAGATCGGGAACATTGTTATTATTGCAAAATAAGTTGTAGAAATGCAATTTTTTTTAGTTTTTCTTTAACTTTATTGTTGTTGCATTTCTGTAAAAATAGGTAGAGATAAAAATTAATCAGAATTGAATTTTCTATAAGATACATGTATTTCTGAATCTAATGTCAATGTTCATCATTGCTAAATAGTTAAACAAATGAATTTTTTTTTTGAATTTTCATATTCCAATGGTTTTTACAAAAATTAAATTTTGTACATCGGATTAGCACTCAAAGATGACTTTTAGTACAGACAACGGGAAAATCGAAGCCCGCTCTCGATACCTTAAAATGTCGTCTTATTGCAAAATTAATTACCCGAAAAGTTCAAATTAATGTCCAATTCGATGCAGGAACGACAATTGAATCCAACTGCGTTTAATCGACAGCTTATTACGTAATTAACAAACGGTAAAAATAAATTTTCTTAATATTAATATTTAGCAACATTTTTAATAAAAATTTTTTTTTATTTTGGCCAATTTTTGAGTTGGAGAATCGCGGCAGAATGCATCTTAAAGTATGTAAAAAACCATGAATTTTGATATAAATTTTGTCAAGATCGAACCAATAAGAGCCAATATAAAAAAAATTTTAACTACTTGATATTTTTAATTGAAATTTGACACAGTGGTTGTTGAAATAATGGTACAAAAGAGAACGCTTTAGCCGATAGCTCTATATAGTTTTGTTCGTCTATAACGACCGACGAACAATGCGCGTTCAGTGCACGCGGCCGGGCGGCTACTTCGAGAGGATTCGTACACCTTTGTTGCAGTTTGATTATCTCGGCAACCAAAGGTCGTGCTAATTAATATATTATTGGTGAAATGCAAACACTTCCAATTATGAATTTTTCTGAAAAAAAATTTGTTTTGACTATATGCACAATCTCCATTGCACTGCTATCATCATAAAATCATTTCCATTCATCATAAAAGGTTTGGTAACGCAGTACATGCTATAACGTTGATTTTTGCTCGGGAGATCAACGCTATATTTGGCCGGTCTCCTCGGCTTCACCTTAACCAGGTGGCGCCAGACACTTACCTCAAAGTATCAGAGTCTCGCGACTCTTTTAACGTAACCCAGAGACAGGCGGATTAGCTCGGCTGGCTAGCTCAGCCCCACTTCACGGTAAAGGAGAGAGGATGGTTCGGATGGAAAACACCAGATACCCACCGATAAAGATAACCGGACTGTCGCGCGTCTCAAGGTCACACTCACTCTGCCTACTTGGCCGCAATCACTCACTGTCCACCGACTCTGAAAAGCTCATCAAGCTTAGACTTGATGGAGTCCTAAGTCACCCGGACTTCGCTTCGGCGTGGCAATATGGCTTCAGACCTGGGAAATCTACGGAGGACGCATTGTTCAGGTTGCGGGAGTGCGTGAGCTCTTCCGGTAAAAAGTACGTCCTTGCGCTTCTTTATGACGCCAAGGCGGCTTTCGATCATCTCTGGTGGCCATCACTTTCGCGGGTTTTGGGAGAGGGGCTGCCCTAATAACTTGCTATCATTGATAGGGAGCTATTTGACCGGTAGAGTTGTACAACTCTCCGACAGCTATAACTCGATCTCAAATACTGTGACGAAGGGGTGCCCTCAGGGATCTATATTAGGTCCAGATTTCTGGAATATCGTCTTCGACAAGCTGTTGAAACTCGTAGAGAACCTGAGTCTGGACATCAAGATCATAGCGTATGCTGAAGACCTCCTGGTACTTGTAGAGTCAGATAGTAGAGCGGATCTGGAGGGAAGCACTCAGCTGGTCACAGACACGGTTGAGAGGTGGTTCCCGGAGAATAAACTTGTACATTCGGTGAGCAAATCAGAAATGATTATGCTAAAGGGAGCTATGCCCTCGCGGGACCCTATAGTGAGAATTAATAACATAACACTTAAATTGGCAGAAAGTGTAAGGTATCTCGGCGTCCACTTCGGCGAATGGTTTTCAATTAAACAGCATTTGGAGATCGTTGGCGGTAAAGGCCGGCGAGTCACTTGGGGGCTTCGTTTCAAATCATTGGACATTATGTATAAGGGAATCTTCCTCGCTGTCGTGTGCTACGGAGCAGGGACCTGGGGCGATCTGCTTAAAACAGTGAAAATCAGGAAACTGCTTCTCCAAGCTCAAAGGCCCGTACTCATACGGGTGGCCAAGGCCTACGGGACAGTATCCAAGGATGCGCTATGCATTATCACTGGGTCAGTTCCTCTAGACTTGCTTGCCCGTGAGGGAATGGCGCTGTACAGGATACGCAAGGACTTGGAGGTGGAGTTTGGCGGGTACAGGTTCCAGCCAGGTTCATGCAAGAGGACGGCAAAGAGAGAGCTTCACGAAGAAGTTCTACTCGAGTGGCAGGTGAGTTGGGAAAACTCCAGCAAAGAACGGGAGACCTTCAAATATATACCCGATGTCAGAACTCGAGTTAAAAGTGACTGGATACAGCCAGGACACTACGCCGTGCAAGCCCTAACAGGGCACGGTAACTTCAATTTTAAGCTGGCCTCCTCCGTTTGTGCGTGCGGAATGGAGGAGACCTCTGAGCATGTGCTATACGAGTGTGAGCTTTGGACTGAGTTTCAATCGGAGTTCATCCGCAGGCTACAGGAGGCTGGTGTAAACTGGCTGGTGTAATCACCAACTATTGATGGGCCGGGATCTCTTTTGCATCTTTGAGGACTATGTTGCCACAGTTTTGCGCGAAAAGGGAATAAGAGGTACCAACGAGCGGAATTAGTCCAAGTTTCTTAAATAAGAGCATGTACCATTATTACCCAGGGGAAACGGGCGGTGGCAACGCCGCCTGCCTTACGGGCTTGGCGACCCCGGGGCCCGAGCAGGTGCAAAGGTGATGTGTCGATACAATACCAACTAAACCTGAGTGCGACTGGACTAGTTTCGGCCGGAAGTGAATTTTTTACGTGCTCGAGCCGTGTTCTGGCGGCCCGGCTATAAGTTATTTCTTCGTATGGAGACAGTTCACAGCTGCAGTTCTTAGTTTTTCTTTAGTATTAGGGATTTAATTATAGATTAGGTTAGTTTTGTCAGCACTTCGCTCGCAGAAGTGATCTGGCTCCGTAGATTTTAAGGAAGGACGTCTAACGACAACTCCGCCTCCCCGAGGTTCCTGTTGGTAACGGCTCGCCCTTACGGGTCCATTTTCTTGGGCCCCTAAGGACGGCCCGGCAGAAGGAGTTGCCCCGAAGGGGGGGTCCTAGCTGCTCAATAAACGGACAATGTCTGCGAGAGTGGCGGTTTTTCCAAGAACGCGCGTTTGGCATGGCCTAGTTTCATGGTTGATTGGGTGGTAGACTTAACATCGGTGATATAGGGCTTTGCCCGAGGTCCACCCTGCCCCGCCTTGGCGAGGAGCAGCCAACACTACATATCCGCCGACTCTTCTTTCACACCTTAACCTATGGACGCGACCTCCCACAGTTAGTTAGATCGCGCCCGTGTAACCTACGTGTGGCCGAGGGCGTGTCCGCGTCTGACGTCTTGCAACACCCCTCGCGCCGTAACTTAATAACGCGACGCCGAGCGAGGCCCCCCTTGTCCTCGCCGGCGTATTCCTGAGACACACTTCCGCAAATGTCGAGCGAGTGTCTCTTGACCTTGCCAACTTCTAACCGAGATACTACCGATTCTCTTTATCCGCGTTAGCCCAACTACATAACCGTCCGCGAAAGGGACACGCACGCAAGATAGCTGTTCGCTCGCGTAGGGACGTCGAGATAGTCCTTTGATCGAAGATATCCACGTAGAAGATAACCCGAGGTACACACCTTTTACGCACTGATTCGCACCACGCAATAACCGCACTTAACAAGGAAGACACATCCACAGATAACCGAGGTAGCCGCGCTCGCTGATGAATACGCGTTCGTGAGACAAAGGCTTCGCACACCCGAAGCCGCGCGTGGAACTGTGCGTTAGCGCCGGCGAGGGAAACTTATCTAAATAACGGAACGACTCACCGACCTTTTCCTCGCCTCCTGATGTCCACCAACAGGATCCTCGGTGAAAGCACACAAGTAAAAGTACACGAATATAAAGATTGGAGTTCTCTCGGGAGCTGGCTGCAGAGACGTCTGAGCTGGAACGGCCGGGGCAGGAGAGTGCCAGCTCGCGCACTCGCCGCTTGCCTTGCACTCTCGCAGTCCCGAGATACCGGACAGCGAGCGCTCCTATTGGTCGGTTCGCGTGGGCCGACGGCCCGCGCTCTCTCGCTGCAACAGACTCGCTCGCCTCGCGCGCCGTTGATCGCTATGCATGCGCGCTTGGCTTCTCGATTACAATCGATGTTGGAGGAGATAACCGCGAAATTCGAACACTCGCTACAATAAACAGCCAGCATTCACACAGATAATTCGTGCAATGCCGAGACCTTGCACGAATTACGAAGCAGAATATAACTCTCAGCGAATCCTTCTGTCTAGGCCTTTGATTCGAGAGCTCGCCTGTTATAAAGGGCTGTAGAAGGCGCCCACGTAAGAAAACCCCCGCCCTCTTCATCTGCGTCCGACGACTTACGATGAGCGGGCTCGAACGCCTTGAATGAATTTGTATCTGCCATTGTTGCGCCAGAGCTCATCACCTTCTCCTCTCATCCTTGAATGAGGAGCGAAGAGGTTCCCCGTATTTTCCTCCTCTCGTTGTCATCTCTCCTCTCCTCGCGTCGTCGCTCGAAAGAAACGAAACGCCATTAAAACATGCACGCAAACCCATACACACGACCTTGAGACGCTCTACCCCGGCTGCTCGGTGCTCGATGTGACGTGGCGATATTTTGCCACGTTACAATGCATATAAAGATTATGTATATAGCCAAAAAAGATTTTTTTTCAGAAAAATTGATAATTTGAAGTATTTGCATTTCACCTATGATATATTAATTAGCATGACGTTAAAGCTCAGAAAAAAGCACGTTAAATGAAAAAAAAAATTTATTGCATTAGCAGCTTTGGTTGCCGAGATAATCAAACTGCAACTAAGGTGTACGAATCCTCTCCACCACCGCGCGGCGCTTCCCTCACCACTACGCTGCCTAGCCGAAGTAGCCACCCGGCCGCGTGCACTGAACGATCATTGTTCGTCGGTCGTTTTAGACGAACAAAACCATCTAGAGCTATCGGGTAAAACGTCTTCTTTTGTAGCATTATTTCAACAACCACTGTGCCAAATTTCAATTAAAAATATTTAGTAGTTTCAGCGTAATCGTCGTTTGAAAATTTTTTTTTATCTCCGCGCCTGTTGGTCCGATCTTGACAAAGTTTATATGAAAATTCATGGTTTTTTACGTACTTTAAGATGCATTTTGCCGCGATTCTCTAACTCAAAAATTGGCCAAAATAAAAAAAATTTTTTTTAAAAATGTAGCACGCACTTTTTGACAAAATCTTAGGACTCCCGGACTATATTGTCAATCATGACCTTCACCCTCTAGCTATGTCGTAATTCCTATATAACCCTCTACCTAACACCTTCACCTATGACTTGGACCTTCCACGTATCATCTTCAAACATAAACTCAAACCTCCACCTATGACATTAAGGGTTTATGACAGTGTTACACGTCTAAAAAAAAATTTTGTTTGGAAAGCTGTAACAATTTTATTATTTAGGGAATCATAATAAAATTGCTTGTATTTTAAAGTGTTTATTGAGACCTTCAATTTAAGCTATTGAACTGTTGAAAATATCAATTTTTGATCTCGCAAATTTATTATTAGTAAAACATGTTTTTTACTGCAGTTTTGTTGCGGTGTGCACGTTTCTAAACGTTTGGGTAAACCAAATCAAAAGTTTAATATCTCATTTTACTCCTTAGAACTATCATCTTCAATTACATCCCTCGGCCTCCCTCTATCGTCTTCACCCTTTACCTATCGCTTCCGCCCTTCTCCTAGTGCTCAGATCCACTACCTAACGCCTTCAATCATAATCCCTTCATTGTCCATCTATCGCCTCCAATCATGTTGCCATCACCCTTCACTTATCGTCTTTAATCATTATCCTTTCATCCTACAGCTTTTACCCCCGCATATTGTCAACACCCTCAAGTAATTACTTAGCACTTTCACCCTCCACCTATTGCTTCCATTCGTGTCCTTTATCCTATGCATATGATTCTTCATCCGCCACGTACAACCTCGACCAATCACCGCCACCCATGATCTTGAGCCTCCACCTATCGCTTCCAATAATGTGCAGCCTTCACAAATCGCTTTTAATTGTATCCTCCAATCCCCCTATAGCCTTCTGCCTCCATCTATCGGCTTCATCCTTCAACAATCGTTTCCAGCCTTCTCCTATCGCCTGAATCGTCTACCTGTTGCCCCCAATCATGATTCATTTAACTAGCACATACATCCTTCCATAAAAATTCTTCACTTTCAACTATTTCCTTCTTATGTTGTAACCTTTATGTAGCCCTCTATCTATCACTTTCACATATGGCAATGAGCCTCCACCTTTCATCTGCAACAATGTTCTCCAATACTCATCTATTACTTTGTTTAAAATACAACAAAATTATATTTGTAATTACTTATAATACATGATCAAGGGTATGAACAAGTAGAATAGGAAACATAATAAATAATAAATAAATATAATTATACATAAATACCCTCGTCATAATGAATACTAATAAATGAGGGGGTGGGGGAGGGGTAAATTCTAGCGCGGCTCAAAACAACTATAATACAGCGAATGCGGGGCTCCATGTAGGGCCAAAAAAAATCCCCGCATTGAAGGGCCCCGCATGGGACTAATGCGGGACCCGTGTCAGGCCATGCGGACCCATCACTTTCACATGGAAAGAGCCCCTGTTTATACCTAAAGCACAATGCGGGGCCATGCGGGGCCCTGAATCTGACCCCAACTGCAAACAACTATAATATAGGGAGATATACACGTACATACATTAAATGTATATGTATATAAATCATTTTATTTCGGCCTCATGGGCCCGGAAATAGACTTGGTTATTACATACTAATATCTCACTCATACTTCTTTATAACAACTTTGTTTACATTTTAACTTTGTATACTTTTAACAAATATAAACAATATTGTTATATTCGACACGGGGAGTAAATGAAGTATACACTTTTATAAAAAGGAACTAGTTAAAGACTTTATTAACTCGCGGGAATAAATAGCACGTTCGTTCCAAACAGCTGTCTGGACTAGACTGGTAAATAAAAACAATAACAACCGGGAAGTTGCAGCGGTTGCTATGCGTGATTCGAACATCTCGCTGGTCATAACATTGCTCCCTTTTTTCTTTAGATTGTCGTCCCGACAATCTTCAATCTTCTTTCTTCAAGAATACTCAGTCCATCCCATCTCATCCGAGTAACCACAATCTGGGAATCTTTATCCAAGAATTTCCTTCCAAGCGGGTTGACCCTCTTCTAAATTCCAATGATGATATACAGGTATTACCAACATCTTCTACCTTGATTCACGCCGGGCATCAAGTTACCGAACCATGCTTATAGGTCAATTCCAATCGCCACTTACAGGAATAGAATCGGACCCGTCTCTTGAAAAGGAACATTCCCATCATGAAGAACCATTGAAACCAATCTGTTCCTCTTTCCTCTCGTTTTCTCTGTTTTTTTTTGGAAGTTGTCTTCAGACATGATTGGGGAGTTGATAAGCCATGATACCTCTCCTCAAGTCTCTGCTCCGGTATTCACCTTCACGCTCATGGAAAAACCAAGGCTCAAAAACCATGAGCAGAGCATTCATCAGTCAAGTCGGGGTGTCTCTCGGTAAAGGTGTCAAGACGATTGATGTGAACAATCTTGGACTTATGTCTTGGAGAACGACGAATACAGTAAACCACGTCGTTGATCTTCTTGACGACTTCCCAAGGACCAACCCAATTCGATTGCAGTTTGGGTGCTTTCCCTTTGGTTCTTTGAGGGTTGAAGAACCAAATTTTCTGTCCACAGACAAAATATTCCTACAATGTTTCAGATTGTAGGAATATTTTGTCTCGAGCCAGGTGATGTAGTGAGTGGAGTTTCTTCTGCAGCTGATGTACATAATTTCCGTCTTCTTCAACCAGGATTCCTGTTGGTGGACACCCACGAATTAAGTCCAAAGGAAATCGGAGGTCGAAGCCTGTGTACATTTCTGCTGGTGTAGCTCCGGTTGTTGCGTGTTTTGAAGATCTGTAAGCTAACAAAAAGAGAGATATACAACGGTTCCAATCTTTTTGAGTATCGTGTACATGTTTTGTGAGGTATTGTAGAAGTGTTTGATGTTGACGTTCTACCTGACCATTTGCTTGAGGATGTAAAGGTGAAGTTCTAGTTTTCTCAACTCCTGGTAAAACTGCTCATTCTTTCACTGAGCGAGAATCAAAATTTGTACCCTGATCTGTGTTAATTTCTAATGGGACTCCATAACGACAAATAATGTCATTAACGAAAACTTCAGCAATTGTTTTACTCCTCATATTCGAGAGAGGAAAAGCCTCTACCCATTTAGTAAAACTATAAGTCACTATTAAAAGGTATTTATTCCCTAAAGAAGAAAGGGGAAAGGGACCTAGGATATCCGTTTGAAGCCTCTCGAATGGAACACCTGAATTATAAACCATCATTTGACTAATTCCCTTATCAGAAGGACTCTTTTTTGCAATACAAATTTTACAAGATCCACACCAATTTTTTACATCTGATTTACAAGACACCCAATAAAATCCTTTTCGAATTTTTTCTAAAGTTTTATTATCTCCAAAATGACTACCGGAAGGTGAGTCATGAGCTTCTTCCAAAATGTCTTTGATTTTACTTTTAGGAACGACTAATTGGCGAATCTTGTAATTGAGATTAGTAGAAATCCATTCTCTAAAAAGAATTCCATCAACTAACACTAACGAGTTCCACTGTGAACAATAAACTTTAACGAAAGTGTCTAAAGGTGAAATATTCTGCCAGTCTGGTTTTGTGTTTAATTCTTTCATGCGACGAATCAGCTTCCTGAAATGTCTTCCAGTCTGAGGGTAAATTTTCTTCAAAAATAATTCGGGCAACTGTCTTTTCGTTTTCTGAAAATTTATCCTCTACTTTTGAACAATATTTACATGAAAAATCTTCACAAGGACGACGTGAAAGAGAATCGGCATTCTTATGTAAACTACCTTTACGATGAACAATCCTATAATCATATTGATCTAATTTACCTAACCATCGAGCTAATTGACCGTCTAATTCTTTAAAAGATAATAACCAAGTTAAAGAAGAATGATCTGTGCGAATAAGAAATGGTTTACCAATAAGATAGCGATGAAAATTTCTTAAGGACTCTATTTTAGCAAGAAGTTCTCGACGAGTCACACAATAATTTCTTTCTGCCTTAGAGAGGACTCTACTATAGTAGCCTATCGCTCGTTCTTTACCATCCTGTATCTGTGAAAGGACTGATCCAATTCCATGGTCAGAAGCGTCAGTATCTAAAATGAATTCAGACTTAAGAGATGGAAATGCTAAAATGGGAGGAGAAATGAGTTTTTCTTTTAATTTAAAAACAGCATTTTGACATTCTTGTGACCAAATGAATTTAGTCAAGTCCTCAGTGAGTTTATAAAGAGGTTTAGCTATATCTGCAAAACCTTTAACTAAAGTTCTATAATAACCACAAAAGCTCACAAAACTAAGAACATCTTTCTTCTTTTGAGGAATAGGCCAATTTTTAACACAGTCGATCTTCTTAGGATCAGCAGTTTTCCCCTTCTCAGAAACAATATAACCTAAATATTCAACCTGTCTCCTAAAGAAAACACATTTCTTCTTGTTAAAACATAAACCTGCTTGTTGAAAACGAATGAAAACCTTTCTTAAATTAGAAACCATGTCATCAAAAGACTTACCTAAAACCATAAGATCATCTAAATAGACTAGACAGAAATCTGAAACGTAATCTCTAAGTAATTTTTTCATTAAACTTTGGAAAGTGGCAAGAGCATTGCATAAAGCGAAAGGCATTACCTGAAACTGCCATAGACCTTCCCCAATAGAAAATGCTGTATATTTCCTATCCTCTTTTCTTATTTTGACCTGCTAATAACCACTTTTTAAGTCTAAAGTACTGAACCATAAAAATCCTGTTAATTTATTCAAAGTGTCATCAATTCTAGGTTTTGTGTTCTACGATATTGCAGTGTCCAGAAATATCATGATCTTCAAAAAGGTTTTTAAAATTCAGTAATAAACGCGAAAACTTGTCACGTTGATTATGGTCTAACTCATCAATATTCTTTTCGTAAACATTCTTAATAACTTCTGGAAAATTCTCGAATGAATTATCTATCCTAGCCACTAGAACCGTATTTACAACATTGGTGACTAAATTTGGAGTATGAATTAAATTAGTAATAGAATCTGTTAAGGGGTTATGACTGTGTAAAAATTTTGAAAATATCCATTTTTTTTTTATTCACTTTTTTCACAGTTAGTAGTCCGTAGAATATGGACCTTAAAGCCGTTTTTTGCTAAAAAAATTTGCCTCAAAGATATCGACAAAAAACTGATAAATCTGTTTTAAAGTAAATTTTTTAAAAATCGTGATTTTTAAGTATTTTAATTAAGCGAAACTTGTGGAAAGGATTGTTCTACCACATTTTTTGCAGAGTAATTTCATGAGAAATCTTATTGAAAATACGACTTAAAAACCGTTTTACAAACCGTTTTTTTCTCAAGAGTTATGACTTTATTTCCGTAAAATAAATAAAATCCGTAAAATTAATTTTTCTATGTGTCATTTTATATTACTAAACTCAATGTATTAAAGTAAAGGCATTCAACAAATTTGAATTTGCCACTCGAACAGGTTGTGGCTCACAGCGTCCAGTCGAGAATGAAGATTACTGTTTGATCGGTATAGTAGAATTTTCTATAAAACAGCAGAAAGCAGCCAAACAGCTGTTTTTCATTCAAGACACTAGATCAGTGCAGTTAGTCTGCTAGCTGCTGTAACAATGTTTATAACCTCAGTGGTGTTGTAAAAGTGCAAGAGCTTCTGCAGAGTACAACCATTATTCAGATAAGTATTGGAAACTAATTTGTAATAATTGTGTTCATAATGAGCTTTTTCTTTGTTGGTTTATTTTTTGCTTTTAGGTGTACGGGTGCAAGCCAGCAAGATGGGAGTTTATAATGACTGTCTGGAGTATTATTTGGCATACTTTTTAACATATTGAAGTCTATTTAATAATGGTAAGTATTGCATGTAACTGTAATTTATAAACATTACTTGGTTATGAATAGCTAACGATCATTTTTATTTTATTTTCAGCTTCTAAATGGTATTATGATACAGCATGATAGGCGCGTACCACCAAATATACTTAATTGTATGTATATTTGAGTATCAAAAGCAAATCAAGGTATGCCAGATAGTTTCTGTAAGTATAGCTGAGTTCATTTGTATGATTTACATAATAAACTTTAAATGCCTTTTACTCAAATTTAGTTTTTTCATGCTTTTTGTGTACTTGCCGCAGCTTTCTGAAGGAACCGTACCATCAATTCTGATGAACCAAAGTGGAAAACCTTCCTTATGAGTATGGTCACAAACTAAGCGGAGCAGAATTGGCAAACATAAGTTCAAATAACTTTCCTTTTATCCAATCACCATTTTCTCATGCCGATTTTTCACAATTTTATCTTGATTTTCTTCTTTACCATACTTTCATTCGCAGCTTTTTTGACCACTGGCCATCTTACATCCTCTGTGTCCTCCTCTTTTTCAATGCTCACGACAATATTTGTGTTTTCCCTGTAAACCGCCCTGTCCTCCTCGTTCCACGATATGATTTCTTTCTCTACTATCGTTTTCCCCGTTGTTCTCCCCTCCACACTGTCGTGCCATCCCAACATTGCAAGTAGGCAGATCGGCACATAATCAGACTCCACCCGTTCATCTACCCCCATATTTTAAGCTTTTTCTTTCATTTTATCGTTGACGATTATGTAGTCAATCAATGTTCTACCTCTTAGTCCTATAAAAGTATACTATCCTTCTTCATCACCTTTCACATTACCGCTCAGCACGGACCAGCCTTTATCATCTAAAAACTTCATCAGCTTGTAGCCTCCATTACTAATCGTGTAATCTTTACTTTTTCTTTCGTAAACGTCCTCAGCGCCTCTGTATTCTATAAAACTACCTAGATTGCCAATACGAATATTGCCCGATGATTGTGTTATCCTCTTGTAAAAAATCCCATTCATCTAGTTTTCCTAAAATTTCATCTATGTTGCCCTTATTATAAACCGACCAAATAGTCGTGCCCCCCAGATTCATTAATTATTTCAGATTTTACTAAGCCTTCGGCCACTGTTTCGCCTATCACCCCCTCCCCCCTTAAGTTTATCTCTTTCTTATCTCTTTCTTAATACCTGTTAATAGACCCCCCTTCCCTCTTCCCCTACTCTCTTCTCTTACCGCCTGCGAAAACTCCCATTTAAACCTTTTAGATAGCCTCTTTTCGACATCTTTTATGTCTTTTTCTTCTACCCACGTTTCCAACAAGCTTATGAAGTCCGCTTCTTTGACAAACTCCCAAAAATTTCTATCCTTGTTGTAAATTCCTGCTACGTTCCAAAACACTACCTTACTGCTCCCCAATGAGTTTGTTACATTTCCGGATTAAGAAAAATCAAGGCCCCCTCCTAGGCTCTGCCCTCTCGCAATCCAAGGCCTCTTGTATGAAGACCGCTCATTACTCTTCCCCCCTCCTCCCTTCTTCATAACTTTGCCAACCTCAGCTGCACCCGTTTTATTCTTATTAGTCTACTTTTAATCGCTCACTGATTTGCTTTTGCTCTTATCCGTTTCTATTCTCTGCTCCAATTTATTTTTTTGCTCCCACCTGTACCAAAGATTTTCATACATGATTTTGCCGAAACCCATTTTTAAATTTACCCATTGCTCTTTTTTATATTAGCCCACGCTGCCCATCTTGCCTCTTTCTCTCATAAAAACTCCTGAAATGCTCTATGAATAATCTCGTCCCCGCGAGTTTATTCTTGTTTCTCATAATTTTCTCTTTATCGCTGACGTTCTCTAGCTTAATCACTACAACCTTTCCTCTCAGCCACGCCGCTTTAATATCAACTTCAAGACCTAATTTTTCTTTCATCATATTCTCCACAATCTCTTTTATATTCCCTCTATTTTCCATACTGTCCAATCCCCGAATTGCAATAACGTCCAAATTATCCTACTTTTCTTTCTCCGCCAGCATTCTTTTCATTTGCGAGACATCGCGACTCGAGAAACTTAGCCCGCTTGTGGCGCTTATGGCGCTGGTGCCGCTTGCGTTGCTGACAACGCTAGCCGCTCGAGAGCTCTTCGCGAGGCTCCATGTCGAGCCGACTTCAGACCCCATGGCGCCATCTGCCGCGCGCTCCCCCAACCTGCTCTCCATATCCTCGCGCCATGCTTCTCTTTCCTTCTCTTTTTCCTCCAGATCTTTAACCCTATTTTCTAAATGCTCAAGCCTCTCAATCATTTGCACGTCCCTTACCTTTATCTCTAACTTACATTTTTCTATTTCGATCGCCTTTTCGATGTTTCTTACCTCCGCCATAATTTCTTCTCGCAGGTCTCTCTCTATTTCCGAGAACAACACTCTCTTGGATAGCTTGCTATCCAGCGTTGTCTGTTTTGAGCCCGCCTGTGAACTGTTAGAACCCCCTTTGAGAGCCGATTTGGTCATCTTGTCCTCCTCCTTGGAGCCGCCTTTGGGTACCGGTGTCATTTTGCAGAACGTCTTCTTGCCCCCTGCTTACATCTCACACAGCAGCGCTAGATCTCTTTGTGCCGCTCGCCTAGACCCTAACCTCAATATGCCAAAAAGCTGGCAAAATTTGCCCACGCTCGCTTTATACACACAAATTCTTTATTTTATTTAACCAGTATTCTGAACACAAAAAATGAAGTATTTTATATATTTTTTTACCAGAATAAAATTTTTTAATGCAAAATTAAAAATCAAATTTTTTGTTAATCTGATATTTTTATATTTTTTTCAAAATTCAACCCAGGCCGGACCTCTTAAATTAAGGTACTACAACCGTAAGTATTACATTTTAAAAGAGCTTCAGCCAAAAAAATACTATTAAAAAAATTATCGCCATATAAGCATTAAAACACCCTCGCCTTCGCGCAACAGAAAAAGAAAAAAGGCGAGAGATTACAAAAGAAAATTCACTGAAAAGTTATTTAGAGTTTCTGTGTGCGTGGGTGCGTACATGCGTGTGCGTGCGTGCGTGTGTGTGTGTGTGTGTGTGTGAGTGTGTAAATAAAAAAAGCTATTTTGCAAAAGAATCGCTCACAAAATGTTAGTTTTTTTAGTTTATAATGTATGTCTATGTGTGTGAATTAAAAAAGTGTACATGTGTAAAATATTATTTTTTTCTAATTTATAGGTGTAATTGTAAATATATAGATACATGCTAATGTCATAATTTTGTATTCATATTGTAATCGATAAGAAATAAACTGTAAAGATTTTTTGATTAAAATTATGTGTAACTAAAAGTTATTAACTATCCCCAACTCATGTTTCTATTATACATTTCGAATTTTTTAACATTTTTACCATATTTTTTAGAAAATTTTATATTTACGTCGAAGCGTTTTTTGGCACAAGTTTATCATCGTCTAATTTTTTATTTCAATTATATTCGTATTTGTTTTATAAATATTGCATTTCCGTCAATGTTTCTAATATATTTTAAAATTTATGAATTTTATTTATTATGTGACGAGTATCGTCACTGCGCATGCTTATTTGATTTAATGCATATGCTTTTATACTCTTGCTTGCATATCTAACTTTTCAGATGTTCCCGCCGGGCCAGAGCTGGTCGAGAGCCGATGTGTTTACGAGTGCGCCGTCTGGTGAGAGAACGCGCGAGAGAGAGAAGCTCGTGATGTCACGATAGGTTAGGGGTTAAATTCGATTCAGCCATCGAGCGCGTTAGCCGTATATCGGGAACTTTACGTCTCTTTGTGCAAGATCACGATTATATTAGAAACTTTTCTGGCAATTGCGATTACGCATGCATGCAAAGCTTGTGTATTGTGGCCAGGGTGCGATTGGGTCATCTATCTGCACAAGAAACCGGGAAAAGCGAGATCGCGTCGGAGCCGTATTCATCGTATAGGCGACTATCGCAGATTTTGTAATTACCATCTTTTCTCTCTCACTCTCACCAGCGCGTTCGTCATTATTAGTTTTCAGCGGGTAATTTTATTATGTGCTAGGAGAGCCCACTTGTACATTTTGTCTGTGAGAAATTCCTGATAGCTTAGCCTTTTACCAGACTTTACGTGTGTATTCATTTAGCGTTTATATATTTTCCCCATTCTCCTTTATTTAAAACCTACGGAGATTAAAATAGGGGAATTCTACATTTTAACGTGATCATTCCCCGTTACAATTAATTTAATTTTGGAATAACATTTTTTACTAAAATTTGTAATAATTATAACCCTATTTTAAATATCAAAATAAACCTTCATAAAAAAAGATAACTACTAAAGCCCAACAAATCAGGTATACTTATGCCCCAGGCGAAACGATGGATGCTGTGTGTTAATCAAAAACTAAAATAAAAAATTTTGACATAAATACTAAGACAAAAAAACTGTGTATTGTTTCCGAAAATTTTATAGGGGTGTAGAGCAACCCCGGCGACTGAGCGTATACAATCCATATGTGATAAAAAAACTGCATTCAAATAATTTAAAATTATCAAAATAAATACTTAATGAACAGATATGTACTTCTACAGAAAGGGCTGGTTTCAACAGAATGATACAAACCGTGGTAACTACTTAGAATAATTAGACTAATCTGATAATTGTCCGTGTAATTGTCACGTGCAGAAATAGGAATTGATAATAGTGAAAATGCTTCGATTTTCGTGATTTAATTTCACATCATAAATTGTAAAAACTATCCGATTTTGATGATTCAAGTGTTGTTATTATCAGTAAACATTAAAAACAATTAATATTGTATGCAACAATTAATAAGAGTGAAAAATTTAAAAATATTAAGGACGAATTTTGTTTATAGAGGATGACCTCGGGCGCGACCCGCATTAGAACGCTTTAACCAAGAGTCTGTCACTGGTGTGAAAAAACGCCTAGTCCTCTCTGTACGGGTACCCATATAAGACAGCATTAGAAAAAAATTCTACTCTCAAATTTCAAATAAACAATTTTTGAACAAAGGTAATTTTTGGCTTACGTCAGTTCATGTGTAATGATTACTTATAGTTATAAAACTTGTATCACGAAAATTGGAGCATTTTCACGGTTATCAATTCACAGTCCTGTAAGTGAAGATTATCAAATTAGTCTTATAATCTCAGGTACTTACCATTCGATTTTTATGATTCAAATTCTGCTGAAATAAGCCTGTTCTGTAAAATTACATATCTGTTCATAAAGTATTTATTTTGCAAATTTTGAATTATTATAAATTGTTCACGTTCAGCCTCCGAGATGGCCCTTTACCCTTATAAAATTTTCGGAAACCCTACCCATTTTTTCACCGTAGTTTTTGATGCCCAATTTTTTCTGCCCACACTCTTAGCATCGCGCGTTTCGTCGGGGACATGCGTAGGTAGTCACTGCATAGTAAGCTGTGCTGCATTTTCAGACGGTGGTGAACACATGTTGGCCTCCCACGCATTGCTACCATTGGTATGCGTTGAGCAGCCCGGACTAGTAGGAGAATACAAAAAAAACCTTCAGCTAAAGAAAGATACAAGATGGCACCACTCGTGTATGCTAATTATTAAAATGAACTAATATTTTGAAACTTTTATCTATGCTTGAAGATAAATTTTGTTTTTTTATGTACAATTACGTTTACGAAATTTTTTTAACTTTAAAAGAACAATAGTTATAGAGGAAACTGTAATTTTAAGTTATCGACACATAGCTTCGAGATTTTTGAAACATTCTTGATCCCCTTGACTCTTTAACGTCACAACTGCAATTTTTAGAACACTAAATTACTAAAATATGTATACAACTATCTTTGGGCAAGCTCTTTCGATAGGCAGTGGTTATAAATCGAAAAAAGCAAAGAAAAACTACTTAATTTTGAGATTTATTTAAAGAAAAGTGAATTTTTAAAGGATTTTTTATTTTTAAACGTCATTTTCACATTAAAAAACCTGCTCTTTGTACGTGAAACCTTTGCAAATCGTGCATTTTTACCTTGAACTTGAAAGTTATGTACTTGCCAAAATTAATTTCAGCTTAACGGATTTAAAATGGTATCTGAAAAAAAGTTTATTATTATTTTATTAGAAATATTTATTATTTTTTGACTGGCGTACAATAGATTTTATCAAAAAATTTCATAGAATAAATATGTTTAAAATCGCTCAAAGAACTGGGCAGAGGGCGTATAGCAGGGCGTTGGCCACAGAACTAAAGGTGGCCATCGTCCCGCTGCTGTACCTTGACGCTCGACTGAGCGCGGAGGAAGCGAATAGGGTCCTTGAACGCATTGATGGGGAGATTTTTTATTCATCTGACGGCGCCTACTTTCCCAACTTTTGGGAGAACTGGCAACAGAGGGGCGCGTTGATTCTCAACTGCAAAGCGGCCGAGGACAAGTCGTGGCTGTTGGAAAAGGTAGAAAAGTAGAAGAGCGAGGAACTCCAGGTTAAGGCGGTTGGCATTGGGGACCAGCCAAAATGACTAGGACCTTGATCTACTGCCTGGGATCTAAAGATCCTAAGGTGCTGATCAAAAATATAGGGCGCCAAAACCCGACCCTCAAGGCTGAAACCTGGGTGGTGACCGGCTCTCAGAAAGCCACCAAATGGGTTGAGGTCGGGGGAAGGGAGGGATGATGAGGATACTCCTGGAAGATGAGGAGGTCCCGCATGTCGTTCCCCTGAAGGGAAAGGAGGAAGGGGGAGGGGAGAAGAAGGAGAAGGATGCCATGGAGGTGGAAACCCCTAATGCCAATTAAGGGGGCGAGACAGGGCGCGAACACGACCATGAGAGCTGGCTCTGTAACAGCAACGACACTTACGTTCGCTCAGATCAACTTACACCAGTGCAAAAGCGCCACGACTATCCTAGCCAAACGCATGACAAGAACCTTGGATCAGAGATGAGGAGAGAGATTGACGAAGACGGGGTTTTTCGTGCACCGAAAGCTGAGCCAAGAAATTTTCGGTCCCTGCTACGAGTGGTACCGGTCTCCCAGATGTTTCAAAACTATATACAGCTAAAGCAGTGAAGGGCTGCAAAGCCTGCAGAAAAAAAAAATTTTTTTTCAACAGAGGTTCAAGCTTCGGCGCAGTTTTTCTAGCTGCAACGTCCAAGCGCCTTATACCTGACTGTTCTCTCGACTGAACCCAGAGCGCTAATCCTTTTATGACGGTCAACTTCGGCGCAACGAAAATTCAAAATGATTCAAACTACATTTTTTAAAAAATTGTTCATTTCCATGTTGTTAAAAAATTTTCAACAATGAAAATGCAATTTGAATGGTAATTTTACGACAATTTAAAGGTGTGATACATTTTAAAGGCCTGCCGAACAGCGGCAGAGCGAAGAAAATGATTTTAAAATATATCACACCTTTAAATTGTCGTAAAATTACCATTCAAATTGCATTTTCATTGTTGAAAATTTTTTAACAACATGGAAGTGAACAATTTTTTAAAAAATGTAGTTTGAATCATTTTGAATTTTCGTTGCGCCAAAGTTGACCGTCATAAAAGGATTAGCGCTCTGGGTTCGGTCGAGAGAACAGTCAGGTATAAGGCGCTCGGACGTTGCAGCTAGAAAAACTGCGCCGAAGCTTGAACCTCTGTTGAAAAAAAATTTTTTTTTTCTGCAGGCTTTGCAGCCCTTCACTGCTTTAGCTGTATATAGTTTTGAAACATCTGGGAGACCGGTACCATTCGTAGCAGGGACCGAAAATTTCTTGGCTCAGCTTTCGGTGCACGAAAAACCCCGTCTCTAGCAATCTCTCTCCTCATCTCTGCTTGGATATATAAAGGCAGGGTAACGGGTTTAAACAGCTGCGGAACCCGGATCAGGGGGACAGGAGACTCTGTAAGAGCGTGTATCATTGTAAAAGGACTGCAGGTTGAGACAGTGCCTTGGCACAGCACGAAGGACCTGATCATGGCCAGGGTGAAGTCATGGATGCAGGAGAGATTAGGAAGGACCTACTCGTGGCAGCAGCGTACTTTCCCTACGAGGGGAAATGCCCACCAGATGAAGTAGAGGCTTTAATTAGGGAGTACGAGAGGAATGGAACCGAGCTGGTGATGGGATGCAATGCTAATGCGCACCATACGGTTTGGGGAAGTTCTGACGTAAATGAGAGAGAGGAAAGTCTGCTGGAGTTTCTGGCAACCACGAATATGGATGTAATGAACGTAGGCAACGTAGGAATGTAGGAACGAAGTCATCGACATCACTCTTGCAACGAGATCTCTGTGGTCAAAGATAGAGGGATGGAGGGTTTCGGAAGAGGTTACGATGTCGTATCACAATCAGATTGTGTTCTACATTGATGGCGAAAGTACGTTGGCAACTTACGGGAGAAACCCAAAGAAGACCAACTGGCAAGGCTACAAAAAGATCCTGGCGGCGAGGATGGAACCTTCCCGAGGTCCTACGGGAAGGCAGAGGATATCGATCTGGATGCGAGGTTCTTAACGAAGTTATCCTGAAGTCGTATGAGGAAAATTATGAATTCAGGAGAAGGGTTAAACCCAAGGGGGCGCAGGGGATACAAGAAGGCCATTGAGGAGGCTAGGGCCACGGGGTGAAGCAGGGCCTGCAGCGCGTGGACGTTAAGCATACGGCCAGGCTGCGTATGATACTCCAGCATCCCAAGGGCACCTTGGCTGACACAATTAAGGTAGATAAGTTGGGCGGAAAGTGCGGAGGATGCTCTCTTACAGCTGCTCAGGAAGCATTTCCCGGACCACCAAGCGGGGGATAAGGAGGAAAAAATAGGACATAGGCCTACTGGACGCGATTGGCGAATAGCCAGGTGCATCACTAGAACGGAAAGAATAAAATGGCCTTTGGACTTTGAGCCATACAAAGCTGCAGGATTGAACGGAATTTTTCCGGCTTTGCTACAGCAGGGAGAGAAGATACACTGGACTGCCGCGGAGAAGTTATTTAGGGTGTGCCGGGTATACGGTTACACACCTGGGAAATGGAGAAGGGCGGATGTGGTGTTTCTCCTTAAACCAGAGAAGACGCACCATTCGGTTGCAGGGGACTATAGACCGATCAGCCTGACTTCACTTCTCTTGAAAGCGCCGGTAAGGCTGGTAGATAGGTATATTAAAGAAGAATGCTTGGTAACGGCAGCACTATACACAGTGGGCAGCACGCCTACCAGGCGCGGAAATCGGGAGAGACCAGAAGGGACATGCGGGGATGCTAGACCGAGTTCAAGAGCTTGTGTGCGAGGAATGGCGGGATCCATGAGGTCGACCCCAACGGTTGCCCAGGAACTCTTGCTGGGAAACCCACCGCTAGCCAGAGACATAAGGGCTGGGGCATTCAAGGCATGCGTCATACTCTCCGGAGCCAAGTCGAGTGATAAGTTCAGGGATGAAGGAATAATGAAGGAGATCATGAAAGACAGAGATTGGAAGGAATTCGATAGGATGGTTGGCGAATTACTTTTCACGAAACCATATAAGGTTATATTGAAGGTAGGAGAGGTGGGGTTTACGGATAGTTCAAAGACGGATCAGGAGGGGCAGGAGCGTGGAGGCAGGGCGGTACTGAGGAATTGTTTTGCAGCCTGGATGCATACGCGACTGTTTTCCAGGCAGAAATCAGGGCTATAGGAGAGCATTTCTCGTTCTGACTGGATTTGGAATGAGGGAAGCAACCATAGGTAGATTACCATATGCACGGATAGTCGGGCGACGCTCCTGGCACTGGACGCGATCCGCATCGACTCGAGAGAGGTGATGGGGTGCAGACAGTTACTGGAGACGCTGGCGGGGCAAAAGGAGGTTAGGATAGTTTGGGTGCCTGGACACGCAGGCATCATTGGTAATGAAGAGGCAGACCGCCTGGCGGGTAGGGGTTCTCAACTGCTAAGGGCTAAGCTCTGCTGGGTGGCGGTACCCACCTGAGCTGTGGACGGTGCGGTGAAAAACTGGCTCCAGGAGGAGCTAGGGAAGAAATAGAGGGGGTCAGTAGGAGCCAGATAAGCGAAATGCATGCTGGAGAAAGAACTACCTCAAGAATGGTTGAACGCTCTAAGTAGGTCAAGTAAGATCGAACTCAGGCTGACGGTGAGGTTCTTGACCGGGCACTGGCAGGTGGAATACCACTTGCACAAGATGAAGATGTACAGGAGGAGGGATGCTAGGTGCTATGGTACGGGTAGAGGTAGGAGAATACGCTGCACCTCATGTGGGGTGTCCGTATTAGGATGTTTAACAGTAAATAATGATGGATGTTTAACAGTAAATGATAAAGGAACATGAGAAATGCCATAGTGGGCTAGACCTGAGTGCCAGATTCGGCACGTCCCCGAGCAGGGGCCGCCGGTATTACCTCCAGGGACTTACTGTTACTGATACTGATTGTACACGGGTCAAAAAATAATCAAAGTTATGACGGTTTGGAATCGCCATGCCCCGCCATGTCCTTCAGCACAGAGCATGTACTCATAACTGCAAGCATGTCACAGGAGTAGCGCCGAGCAGCCCGGAGGACTGCCGATTAGGTGAGTAAGTGGGGGCAGAGAGAGCGCCACTGGTACGCAACCGCGAAACGCGCGATCGCGTCAGATTTGATTTGGCCTTTGCCTCGTTCGCGAGATCGCTGCCTTTAACCCTGTGAAAGCCCGCGAGAAGCTAACACCGCGCCTGTACCAGACAAGTGTGATTTTACTGAGAGAACCCGCTGCTGCTATCGCCCACGGCTTTGCCCACCTTCGAAGTTCCGACGTCCCGGTGTCTCCATCAAGGCTTCCTCCGCCATCACCGCCAGCGCTTGCATCACCGCGTGCCGCGCCAAGGCCCCCCATCGTCGCTGCGCATCGCCACCTCCTCAGCTCCAGCGACAGCCTACAGCACCTGCGTCGTCGCCGAGCGTTGTATCATCGCTAGCTTGTAAATGCCAGTTCTCTCTCCTTGAATCTGCTGTCACCGGTCGTTAAGGCTTCTCGCATACTCCCTCGCTCGTGCCCCCCGTGTACGCTTGTAAGTTCTGACTTACTAATTAATATACACTACCAATGCCTATTACTTGATATGTTTTCTCTTGTTTTTTTCCCACGCCTACGGCTGCCCCCAAGCTCCCAAATCCATGCCGGTGCCGCGAGCTAGTCTTCCGGGTTGATACGGAGACACCGGTCCCAGTTTATAGCGGAATAAGCCACCCCGTTATAAAGTTTATGCTACTAGATTTTTTCGGACACCATCTTGGATTGGTGAAGCTGAAATTAATTTTGACAAGTACGTAACTTTGAAGTTCAAGGTAAAAATGCATAATTTGCAAAGGTTTCACGTACAAAGAGCAGATGTTTCAATGTGAAAATAGCGTTTAAATATTAAAAGTCCTTTAAGATTTCACTTTTTTAAAAATAAATCTAAAAATTAATTGGTTCCTTTTTTAAGTTTTTCAGGTATCTAACCCACGCCAATCGAAAGAGCTTGCCGAAAAATAGTCGTATGCGCTTTTGCAGATTTTTCCTACAAGTTTTCGTGCTCTGGCAGAGCATTAAACTCAGTGTTCTAAAAATTGCGATTGTGACGTTAGGGTTAATTATCGGAGAAATTAATCAGAAGTTCCCTTCTAAAGATTTTTGAAGGTGTTATTTTCAATTCCATGCTCAAAATTTAATTTCCATCACTTGTAAATTAAATATGTCGCAGATAACCTCAAATAACTTCATAAAAAAATTTTTTTGAATTAGTGAATTAGCCGAGGGAGATCATATTTGAAATGCATTTCGGTGTTTATCATCGGTGAATAAATGAGCTGATCTTTCCAAACATGTATTTTCAAATTTACACATTCAATGTAGCCCTTACAATAGCGTGAAAAATTTTTTTTACTTTTTCAGATTTTTTTCTGGAAAAATATGATCTCTCTTAAACATTTGCATGGAATAAAAACATCTTATAATTAGTCAAAGAATAGTCACCAATTTTTTCAGATTTAGTGGTTACAAATTTTGATTTTTTGAAAAGTGAAAACATCGAGATTTCGAAAAATGTCCTTAAAAAATCTCTAAAATCTTGAGAGCATTTTTTTTATGAATAGCTTTCGATAAAAAAATTCAATAAAAAAATTCTGATCGAATTAATACTCACTCCGAAATTGCAAATAAACTATTTATAAAAAAGACTGTATTTAGTGATGTCACTGTACAAAGTGTAAACAACTGTAGAGGAAGTACTCGTCTCAAAAAGCTTGCAAAAATCATTTAAAAAGAGATTTAGATGATTACTTTTTTAAAAATATTCCCATACAGCTAATACTTGTAGTCTTTTTTGATTGTGGTTTTGAGCTAAAAACAGTCCAAAATTGAATTTAACATTAATTTTATATTAAATTTAAATGTTGCAATTTTTTATAGGTTGACGATGAAACATTTGTAACTGGAATGACGAACGGTATGATTTCTGTGAAACAAAGAGAAGATTATAAAGACAAATTAACACATCATCAAAAAGTCTGTTATCAATATGCAGGCGATAGCTTATATTCTCCTAGTATAGACATCTACATACATGAGACAATAAAAGAAGTAATCGGAAAACACGATGCATGTTTAAGAAAATTTCAGTATTCAAAGGCTCTAGACCACGTTATGATAAATTACATAATTAATAAATCTCCGCACATAACCGTTGCACTTTTTCAGGAGTTACTTCGTCGTCAAGGTATTGTGCAGGCACTATCTGGACGTGATGGAAAATCGCTTATTAATATTATAAAATTTATTGTACGCAATATTGGGAATATCAGTTACGGAAGGGTATTATTGCATATAGCGAACGTTTTAATGGGTATGTAATAACAAATTAAAAAATCATGAAAAGTACTAAATTTGATTTATGTTTTTTTTTTCAAGATATTTATGAAGATAAACTTGAAGAATTAAACTTAGAAGTTCAATCGACTTTTCGCTTATTGTCAAGAAAGTTACAGGAAGAAGAAGATTTAGTTTGCCATTTAACAGAGGTACAAGGTATATTGGAAATGATTCTCTCATCAACAGAGCTAATGAACATTAATACACAAAATAATGATTTAGTACCCTCAGAAACTGCTAAAAAAAGTATAATATTTAATATTTTGTGAAAATAATGATTGTTATAAACATTTTTTTTAGGTTTATTTATAGTCACATTTTTTTCATACATTAAATATTTTGTAAATAAAGAATAGACTTCTAATTATTTATAAGGTTTGATCAGTATAAATCTGGCATTTTGGTATGCAGAGAAGTTAGTTCCCATTTAAAATTTAATTATTCTTATTAAATATTAACTATGGGAGGTATTGGTTTGATATTTCCTCCATTCGGTTGACGATGATCTGCAAGGTATGATCCAACTGTATGGTACTTTTTTCGCCTCAGAGTCTTTCAAATATTTGTCCCATATGGATCTAAACAGAATGCAATCATTTCATTAACTTATGAACGTATTGGTATGTACATATATAATTACGCGCACGCGCGTGTGTGTGTATGTATGTGCCTTTGTGTATCTGTGTCTGTATATGTGTATGTAAAAAAGTAAAAAGAATAAAATTAAACGGTCAGCACCGGTAATTAAGTCACCATCGACATAATACCGACAATGTAAATAAATCCTACGCTACCAACTAAACGAGAGGTAGTTAAAGCGAAGCGCCGTATTTCACCCGATTGCATGGAAGCAGCAGCACATGAGCGACGGCTTATACATAGCAGCATAGGCACCGCATGAGATCGTCATTCGTCGCTTGAAGCTCTAGCAGCGACAACAAGCATATTGGAGAACTTGCGCACCTGCTCCCGACCGCATACATCTGATGCCCTATAAGCATAACGTTTGGATAAGGATTGCACTACATCATTATCCCCCCTTGCGAAGTGTGAGATAGTTCTTTAGCGTAAAGTCTATTGTATTCTAATATAATTTCAATGCAATTACACTTGTTTTGCATTACATCATTTAATCAATATTCCTAAAGGTTCTTCGTCCCTTTCACATCGAGTGTTTAGATATTCGTAAGCCTAAGACTGCGTGGAGTTATCTCCTAAGTCATCGAACAACGAGTCATACCGAGATTGACCTCTGTCTCTCGCTGACGAGCAGTGTCCCATTCGGATGATTCCTAGAGAGTAGGGATGGCTACTCTTATAGAGGAGGTTTCGACCCCTGTCTTGCCTAGCACAGGACAATTTCATTCATTGTCCGGTCATAACTCCTCAGGCTACACAAGAGCAATCTTTTGGCCTGTTATATAAAATATGCATCCCAACTACCGTGCTTGAAGGTCACACCAATAAAATCTGAATCGAGTAATCCCACTGTTAGTTTATAATCTCCATCATCCATAGAGTCGTATTCTAGGCCAACAATAATCTTTAGTGAATAACAGCTGTCTAGTAAATATAATACACAAAATAGCTGTAACGCTTGACGTTAGTCTAGTGATGATCCATTTTAGCAATTCACCTCTAGAGTGATCACATTGCGACTGAGCGTTCCTCACCTGGTATAAACTGTTTTATTATACTAGGAGAGGAGTAGTGGAAGGACTTACTTTAAAATTTTCAAGTTGGGAAAACCACTGTCTCAAGCATTCTAAAAAGGAAAAATATCATATACCATTATTCTTAACCTTAAAGTAGCGACATTTTAGAAGACAACATTTTGCAAACATCTGACAATGCAAACACCGTTTTAGATAAACACATCATCAGCTCCTTTACAATGTGCATAACGTCTGATTATGTCATCATTTTTTTGCAGATTGTCCGAGAAATTATTGCTAAATTTACGGAAACCTAAAACAGCGCTCATATCATGCAGACACATGATAAAATTTTGCCCGCATACGTCGGAAGAATCATTCTGTAATCGAACATTATTCCATATAGGAAATTTACAATTCTTTGGTAGATGATTAGTATGATCGGGTATAAGTGGTATAAGTGGTATAAGTGGTTACGAAAGGGTTTAAGAAAACAAAATCCCTTTCTTAAAAAACGACTTTTCGGCGATCATTGTCGCCCTCATCAGGAAACTGTCAAATTTTATTAGATAACAATAAACATACAAACTTAAGAAGAACAGAATAATACATACAAAAGTGATATTTTTGAAACTTACATATTGGAGCAGATATGATTTGTGTACATCTCGATAATCCTTTTCCTCGGCTAGTTAACAGCGGGGAAAGAGAGAGGCTGAGTGACACGGCTATTGTTTACGTATGACGTCACACATCACTTCATCTTTTCGATGTACACAGAATCGATTTTAATTCGTAAGCTGGTATATTAAATGTGTGTACATGTTATTGAGTTTCTGGGTATCCTCTTTCTTATTGATACCATTATCTTGCAAATGTATATGCATCATTTCCGAGATTAATCTTTTATTTAAATTATTTTCTTTGTCCTTTATACAACATTTTTCAAAATTAAATTTATGATTGTACTTTTCAATATGCTCGGAGATGACACTGTCCTTAGACTTCCTATGTTCCTCAATACGTGTACACGAATTTCTTTTTGTTTGGCCTACATATGTATCCGTGCCATCATTACATCCAAGTTTATAAACAACATTTTTCTCTAGGTGTTTCTCTTTTCTCTAGGTGTTTCTCAAGAGAGACCCTCCTCTAAGGCCTATTATTTCAACAATAGGCTCGCCTACATATTTTTTATCAAAGTATTTATTTAAAATCTTACAAAGTAGTATTAATAAACGTCGTTAATACACAAAAAATAGTTACGATTTTATAGAAAGAATAAAAAATGTAAAAATTCGGAATGACCACTGTATTGTTAGCTTAGATGTAAAATCGTTATATACAAATATTGATAAAGCATTAGTCATGCAGAGTATCGAAAAAAGATACATACAAATAGCGAGAAAGTTTGAAATTCCACTTGACGAGATTTTGGACGCTTGTAGTCTGCTTATGGATAATACTTACTTCGACGTTCTTCGTTATGTCGACGATATCACTGCTTGCATTCCGAAAGGAAAGGTAGATGAATCGTTGAAAATATTTAATTCGTATAATAGTAGACTCCACTTTACGCATGAAATGGAGGTAAACAAATCCATAAGTTTTTTAGACGTATTATTGATTAATCAAGCAGGTGGAATAAAAACTGATTGGTACACGAAACCAACTTTCTCTGGTAGATATTTGCACTTTAAATCTCAACACCCGATTAGTCAAAAAATTGCCATGGTGTATAATCTAGTTGACAGAGCGGTAGAGTTATCAGATAAATGTTTTCACCAGAAAAACATTGGCATTATAAAAGGTCTATTATTTGGTAATGATTACGCCTCAGATTTCATAGATAAATACGTCAAAAAACGATTATCTGTAATCAAAATGACAAGACAACCGGAGCCACGTACGAAGAATAATATATAACAATCACATTAGTATACCGCACGTCAATGGTTTTTATGAGCGAGTGCATCATTCGTTTAAGAAAAACAACATTACGACCACTCCAAAAATACACAGTAATATGGGCAATCTTATTGTGAAAGGAAAGAATAAAAAAGAGAAACACCTAGAGAACAATGTTGTTTATAAACTTGGATATAATGATTGCATGGCTACATATGTAGGCCAAACAAAAAGACATGTGTGTACACGTATTGAGGAACATAGGAAGTCTAAGGACAATGTCATCGCCGAGCATATTGAAAAGTACAATCAAGAATTTAATTTTGAAAAATTGAGTATAAAGGACAAAGAAAATAATTTAAATAAAAGATTAATCTAGGAAATGATGCATATATATTTGCAAGATAATGGTATCAATAAGAAAGAGGATACCCAGAAACTTAATAACATGTACACACATTTCATACACCAGCTTAAGAATTAAAATCGATTCTGTGTACATCGAAAAGATGAGCTGATATGTGACGTCATACGTAAACAAACCGCGCGAAAGACTTTTTGTAATATATAAGCGACGGCTGTCGACTACTTCCTCATTTCCGGGACAGTAGCTGACAAAGACGCATAAACAATAGCCGTGTCACTCGGCCTCTCTCTTCCCCCGTTGTTAACTAGCCGAGGGAAAGGATTATCGAGATGTACACAAATCATATCTGCTCCAATATGTACGTTTCAAATATATCGCTTTTTTATGTATTATTCTTCTTCTTAAGGGGACCCAGCACCTTTAAAACTTGAAAAAGTCGATTTTTTTTATGATTTGTTTTGATAGGAAATTTATCATAGAATATGCTCTCGAAAGCCTTTTTTCGAAAAAAAATTTTCCCACTAAATTATCAGCAAAATACTAAATAAATATTTTGACTGGTTTCTCGCAAAGGACCCTGCACGGAACATATGGGTTTGTGGGTCCCTGTGAAATTGAATGAAAGTATGATATTTTAATAGATTATGACTCCCTGAACAAAAGTCATAATCGGCGCAAAGATGGAAAATGGACAGATTTTGAGAAAAACACGATTAAAGATCGCGATTTTGCTTAAGGTTAGAGAGATCGAATGCTATATATGTAGCTATGTAAACAAATAACTATAGGTATATATACAAATAACTATAGGTATCTATATCGCGGCTTTCAAATAAAGATACAGAAAGCAATATAATAGAATTACACACATGCACTGCAACCCAGACTGGGATGCAAGTCATCCAGGTCACCGATGACCGAGTCCAGGTAATAATGGAAATAAGAATTATTAATATGAAAAAAATATTGCGGACGGCCAAGTATACAAATGGAATTCCTTTCGGTACATCGCTACCAGCGTAAAGTCGTATAGACGACCAGAGTTCCCGATGACGAAGTCCAGGTGGTCCGCTTAGTAATTCTTCGTGCTCCGCGACCGCTTGAGGAGACGAGGTGATAAAGATACCCGACGACCGAGTAGAGAGTCTAGAGAGAGGAACAGGGTCGCCGATTACACAGTTTAATTGGTGCGCTCGGTAGATTTTCAGCTAATCCGAACAACAGCTACCGGGAAGGTGTATAGGTAAACAGAGTCGCCGATTATGTACTCCAGGAGGTGTGCTCAGCAGGTTTTCGACAGAACCCGAGTACAAGATACGCATATGATATCTTGGCGAATAGGGTCGCCGATTACGCACGTCAGGAGGTGCGCGCCATAGTTTTTCGTCAAAATGAGTGCACCAGGTGCCCGGAAGGTATCCAGAGGATCACGGTCGCCGATTACGCACTCCAGGTGGTGCGCTCCATAGCTTTTCGGTAGAACGTGTGCACCAGGGACCGGGAAAGTATCTAGATAAATAGGATCGCGGATTACGCACTCCAGGTGGTGCGTTACATAGTTTTTCGGCAAAATGAGTGGACCAGGTACTCACAAGGAGTCTAGGTGAACAGGATCGCCGAGTACGCACGCCAGGTGGTGCGCTCCATAACTTTTCGGTAACATGAGTGCACCAGGAGTCAGCAAGGTGTCTAAGTGAACAGGATCGCCGATTACGCATTCCAGGTGGTGCGCTCCATAGCTTTTCGGTAGAACGTGTGCACCAGGGACCGGGAAAGTATCTAGGTGAATAGGATCGCGAATTACACACTCCAGGTGGTGCGCTCCATAGTTTTTCGGCAAAACGTCTGCACCAGGTGCCAGGAAGGATGACGGTCGCTGATTACGCACTCCAGGTGGTGCGCTCCATAGCTTTTCGGCAAAACGTGTGCACCAGGTGCCGGGAGGTATCCAGAGGATCACGGTCGCCGATTACGCACTCCAAGTGGTGCGTTACATAGTTTTTCGGCAAAATGAGTGCACCAGGTACTCACAAGGTGTCTAGGTGAACAGGATCTCCGAGTACGCACGCCAGCTGGTGCGCTCAAGAACTTGTCGGTAACATGAGTGCACCAGGAGTCAGCAAGGTGTCTCAGTGAACAGGATCGCCGATTACGCACTCCAGGTGGTGCACTCCATAGCTTTTCGGCAGAACTTGTGCACCAGGTGCCGAGAAGATATTTTTGCAAACTGGTAAACTAAATACGCACTTTAGGTGGGGCGCTCCGTAGCTTTTCGATGCGCACCAAGTAAAATGGCGAGATAAAATGCAAGACTTTCCGACAGACTATTTGTGTCTTTGCTATTAGTCTCGCTGAAAATGCGAGATAAACTTGAACTATTGAACAAGCTAGTTTTGTCTGTACAATTGGCAATGTGAAAATTCCATGACTAAATACGAGAATTTTAAACAGTCTAACACAGTCTCTACGATTAACTTGGCAGCAAAGTGAGATAAAATGCGATACTTTCAGGGATACATTTTAGGATACTATTGGGGCAACGTTTTGGGATACTTTTTAGAATACTTTCTGCGACAATTCCTGGGATACTTTTTGGGAGATTATTGGGGTTTGGTTGGGATACTTTTTGGGATACTTTTTGAGATAAATTACGGGATACTTTTGGGGATACTTTTTGGGATACTTTTTGGAATACTTTTTAAGACAGTTTTTGGGATACTTTTTGAGATACTTTTCAAAATAATTTTTCAGATACTTATTGAATATTTTACGGGATACTTTTTGGGTGGGTTACTTTTTGGGATACTTTTGGATATATTTTACGGGATACTTTTTGGGATACTTTTTGGGATACTTTTTGGGATACTTGCGAATATTTTACGGGATACTTTTGGAAATATTTTTTGGGATACTTTTTGGGATACCTTTCAAAATAATTTTTCAGATACTTATTGAATTCATTTTGGGATACTTTTTGGAATACATTAGGGGGGAATATTTTTGGGACACTTATGTCGACACTATTTGTGATATTATTGGGTTGGGTTTGGATTACTTTTCGGGATATTATTTGGGATACTTGGTGGGACACTTATCGGGATACTATTTGCGATACTTTCAAGGATACATTTTGGAATACTTTTGGGGCTACTTTTTGGGATACTTTTTAGAATACTTTCTGCGACAATTCCTGGGATACATTTTGGGATATTATTGGGTTGGGATTACTTTTTGGGATACTTTTTGGGATATATTACGGGATACTTTTGGGGATACTTTTGGGATACTTTTGGGATACTTTTTGGGATACTTTTCGGGATACTTTTTGGGATACTTTGTGAGATATTTTACGGGATACTTTTTGGGATTACTTTTTGTGATACTTTTTGGGATACTTTTTGGAATACTTTTTGGGATATTTTTTGGGATACTTATAAATTATTTTTCAGATACTTATTGAATATTTTACGGTATACTTTTTGGGATACTTTTTGGGATACTTTTGGATATATTTTACGGGATACTTTTGGAAATATTCTTTGGGATACTTTTTGGGATACCTTTCAATATAATTTTTCAGATACTTATTCAATTCTTTTTGGGATACTTTTTGGGACACTTATTTCGACACTATTTGTGATATTATTGGGTTGGGCTTGGATTACTTTTCGGGATACTATTTGCGATACTTTCAAGGATACATTTTGGGATACTTTTTGGGATATTTTTTGGGATACTTTTTGGGATACTTATAAATTATTTTTCAGATACTTATTGAATATTTTACGGTATACTTTTTGGGATACTTTTTGGGATACTTTTGGATATATTTTACGGGATACTTTTGGAAATATTCTTTGGGATACTTTTTGGGATACCTTTCAATATAATTTTTCAGATACTTATTCAATTCTTTTTGGGATACTTTTTGGGACACTTATTTCGACACTATTTGTGATATTATTGGGTTGGGCTTGGATTACTTTTCGGGATACTATTTGCGATACTTTCAAGGATACATTTTGGGATACTTTTTGGGATATTTTTTGGGATACTTTTTGGGATATTTTTTGGGATACTTTTTGGGATACTTATAAATTATTTTTCAGATACTTATTGAATATTTTACGGTATACTTTTTGGGATACTTTTTGGAATACTTTTGGATATATTTTACGGGATACTTTTGGAAATATTCTTTGGGATACTTTTTGGGATACCTTTCAATATAATTTTTCAGATACTTATTCAATTCTTTTTGGGATACTTTTTGGGACACTTATTTCGACACTATTTGTGATATTATTGGGTTGCGCTTGGATTACTTTTCGGGATACTATTTGCGATACTTTCAAGGATACATTTTGGGATACTTTTGGAGCTACTTTTTGGGATACTTTTTAGAATACTTTCTGCGACAATTCCTGGGATACTTTTTGGGATATTATTGGGTTTGGTTGGGATTACTTTTTGGGATACTTTTTGGGATATATTACGGGATGCTTTTGGGGATACTTTTTGGGATAATGTTTTTGATACTTTTTGAGATATTTTACGGGATTCTTTTTGGGATACTTTTTGAGATCAATTACGGGATACTTTTGGGGATACTTTTTGGGATGCTTTTTGGGATACTTTTTGTGATATTTTTTTTTTGATACTTTTTGGGATACATTTCGGGATACTTTTGGAAATATTATTTGGGATACTTTTTGGGATACTATTTGAGATATTTTACGGGATACTTTTTAGGATACATTTTAGGATACTTTTTGGAATACTTTTTGGGATGTTTTTTGGGATACTTTTTGGGATACCTTTCAAAATAATTTTTCAGATACTTATTGAATATTTTAGGGGATACTTTTTGGGATACTATTTGGGATACTTTTTGGAATAATTTTTGGGATACGTTTTGGGATCCTTTTTGGGATATTTTTTGTGATACTTGTGCGAATATTTTTCAGGATACTTTTGGAAATATTTTTTGGGATACCTTTCAAAATAATTTTTCAGATACTTATTGAATTCTTTTTGGGGTACTTTTTGGAATACATTAGGGGGGAATATTTTTGTGATACTTATTTCGACATTATTTGGGATATTATTGAGTTGGGTTTGGATTACTTTTCGGGATGCTATTTGCGATACTTAGTGGGACACTTATCGGGTTGGATACTTTCAGGAATATTTTTTGGAATACATTTGGGGATACTTTTTAGGATACTATTTGAATACTGTTTAGAATACTTTCTGCGACAGTTCCGGGGATACTTTTTGGGGTATTATTGGTTTAGGTTGGGATTACTTTTTAGGATACTTTTTCGGGATATTTTTAGGGATACTATTGCGAATATTTTTGGACTTTTTGGGATGCTTGTTTTAACCCTTTAGGGATATTACTAGGAGGTTATGCTGAGATTACATTTTGGGATACTTTTGGGGATACTTTTTGGGATATTTTTCGGAATACTTTGTGGGATACTTATAGAGATACTTTTTGGGATATTTTTCGGAATACTTTGTGGGATTCTTATTGAAATACTTTTTGGGATACTTTTAGCGACACATTGTCTTTTGTACTTTGTTTGATACTTGGATAGTTTGCCGACATACTGAAAAGTCTCGCACGCACTTTTTGCGGGACCAATCGCAGAGACAAAACTCATTTGCTGAAGAGTCCTTCCTTTTATCTAGCATTTTCTGCGAATTACAGTGATGCACTCCTTTTGTTGAAAACCTATAGAGCGCATTACATGTAGTGCTTAATGGGCGATCCTATTCACCTAGCCACCTTGTCAGCACCTAGTGCACACGTTTTGCCGAAAAGCTATGGAGCGCACAACCTGAACTGCGTAATCGGCGACCTTGATCCTCTGAATACCTTCCCGGCACCTGGTGCACACGTTTTGCCGAAAAATTATGGAGCGCAACACCTGGAATGCGTAATCCGCGATCCTATTCACCTAGATACTTTTCCGGTCCCTGGTGCACTCATGTTACTGAAAAGCTATGGAGCGCACCACCTGGAGTGCGTAATCGGCGATCCTGTTCACTTAGACACCTTGCTGACTCCTGGTGCACTCATGTTACCGACAAGTTCTTGAGCGCTCCAGCTGGCGTGCGTACTCGGCGATCCCGTTCACCTAGACACCTTGTGAGTACCTGGTGCACTCATTTTGTCGAAAAACTATGTAACGCACCACTTGGAGTGCGTAATCGGCGACCTTGATCCTTCCTGGCACCTGGTGCACATGTTTTGCCGAAAAACTATGGAGCGCACCACCTGGAGTGTGTAATCCACGATCCTATTCATCTAGATACTTTCCCGGTCCCTGGTGCACACGTTCTACTGAAAAGCTTTGGAGCGCACCACTTGGAGTGCGCAATCGGCGATCCTGTTCACTTAGACACCTTGCTGACTCCTGGTGCACTCATGTTACCGAAAAGTTATGGAGCGCATCACCTGTCGTGCGTACTCGGCGATCCTGTTCACCTAGACTCCTTGTAAGTACCTGGTGCACTCATTTTGCCGAAAAACTATGTAACGCACCACCTGGAGTGCGTAATCAGCGACCGTCATCCTTCCTGGCACCTGGTGCACACGTTTTGCCGAAAAACTATGGAGCGCACCACCTGGAGTGTGTAATCCGCGTTCCTATTCATCTAGATACTTTCCCGGTCCCTGGTGCACACGTTCTACCGAAAAGCTATGGAGCGCACAACCTGGAGTGCGTAATCGGCGACCGTGATCCTCTGGATACCTTGCGGGCACCTGGTGCACTCATTTTGACGAAAAACTATGGCGCGCACCTCCTGAAGTGCGTAATCGGCGACCCTATTCGCCAAGATATCATGTGCGTATCTTGTACTCGGGTTCTATCGAAAACCTGCGGAGCACACCTCCTGGCGTACATAATCGGCGACTCTGTTTATCTATACACCTTCCCGGTAGCTGTTGTTCGGATTAGCTGAAAATCTACCAAGCGCACCAATTAAACTGTGTAATCGGCGACCCAGTTCCCCTCTCTAGACTCTCTACTCGGTCGTTGGGTATCTTTATCACCTCGTCTCCTCAAGCGGTCGCGGAGCACGAAGAATTACTAAGCGGACCAACTGGACTTCGTCATCGGGAACTCTGGTCGTCTATACGACTTTACCCTGGTAGCGATGTACCGAAAGGAATTCCATTTGTATACTTGGCCGTCCGCAATATTTTTTTCATATTAATAATTCTATTATATTGCTTTCTCTATCTTTATTTGAAAGCCGCGATATAGATACCTACAGTTATTTGTATATATACCTATAGTTATTTGTTTACATAGCTACATATATAGCATTCGATCTCTCTAACCTTAAGCAAAATCGCGATCTTTAATCGTGTTTTTCTCAAAATCTATCCATTTTCCATCTTTGCGCCCATTATGACTTTTGTTCAGGAAGTCATAATCTATTAAAATATCATACTTTCATTCAATTTCACAGGGACCCACAAACCCATATGTTCCGTGCGGGGTCCTTTGCGTAATTAAAATTATTTATTCAATATATCGAAAAGTTTCATTTTTTTTTAATAAATCCAGTCAGAACTAGATATTTTTATTGTAATTGTAAAAAACAGTATTTTTATAACTATATATGTATATATACATATATCGTATTACAGGAATGTTTAACATTTTCCTTGCATATGAATGTATTTATGCGCGAATGTATGTATGTTCGCGCGCATGTGTATGTGTGTGTGTGTGTGTGTGTGTGTGTGTGTGTGTGTGTGTGTGTGTGTATATATCACTCGCATACATACATACGCTTTTAAACATACATACGTATTTCGTAAATTATTTTATAACTATAAATGACGATTTTTTTTTTCATTCTGAGTTTCATGAAACTATATAGTCATTAGTTGAAATTCAAATACGCGCGCTCTTCGCAACAGTCTAGGCGGCGATTCTGTAACCAAAATGTGACGACCGCTGTGACGAAAATATTTGAACTCCCCATTTACTGACCATGTATACATCGTTTCTTCCTGACTGAAGTCCTGTTTCGTAGAGTACATAAAGGTTAGAATCAGTGTGCTTTCAAATCTGTTTTACCAGCTTTCAAATATTTGAAAGTTCTTGAATGTGAGATGTTTTGCACAGTGCAAACAGTTAAATTTAGTTATTTGTTTATTTACCATTTTTTCAGTAGTATTTATTTACCTTTTTTTCTTCTAAAGTTATTTATATTTTTATTTTTGTGATGTGAAAAGGTTAGAGTAGTTGTAAGAAATTTTAGTTAGTTTCGCTTTTAGTTTAGATTAGTTAGTTATAACAATGAGTGATAACAAGGGCAGATTGCCTAACACTCATTTAGATAGGAAATACTCCTGTGGAAGAAGTAAAAGGCGACCAAGAACATTTACAGGATCTAGACCCAGTGACGCAGTAGACTCAACTGCACAACCAAGACCTTCGACATCTTCAAGAAAACTTGAAACTCCAGCAGCAGAAGGCCTCTCCGGAATCAAGAATAGAATTATTGACATCAATATTCTATTTCCTGAACTCCAAAATGTGTTATGTTGCAAACAGTGTCATAGTGAACTGCAGTTTTGTGAATCAACAGTGTTTGGATAAGGATTTAAAATTGAAGTGACATGTGTTCGATGCAGAGAAGTCTCCAGCATCAATTCTAGCAAAAAAGTGGGTGAAAGTAATCGTGCATGGGAAGTGAACGGAAGGGCTGTAGTTGCATCTCATGCTCTTGCTGTTGGACATGCTGGACTTTCGACATTTTGTGGCATAATGGACTGCCCTAAGCCTATAGCTCAGTCTGCTTATGATTTCATCAATCAGCAGTTCAGTGAAGTGTGTGAAAGTGTTTCTAAGGAGTCTGTGGGAGCTGCAGTCCAAGAAGAAAGAGACGCTACTGAAGATGGTGCTCTTGGACTAAACATTTCTGGTGATGGTTTGTGGAAGAGCAAAGGATTTTCATCGCTACAAGGATTTGCCATTAAGGAGTCAAAAGCAAAGGCTTGGCAAGGACTACAAAAAAAAATGAGTGTTCTTCTCTATATTGTTTTAGCTGATTTTTATGGTTTTTGAAATATTAATTTATTTCATTTTTTTCAGTCGATATGACGCTATGTTGGAATTCCATTTTTCTTCCATCAAATCAAGTTGGAGACTTCAACAAAATAATTAGGTAAGAATAAACATGCATTTTTTAGTATTAAATACAATAAATTAATCTAATGTTAAAATTCACAATTTATTATTTTTTGTTTACAGGTTCTCAGAGGTGTACTCAACACATTGGTATGCATTCTGTATACCATATAAATCCTGAAAGTGATGGCCTACCACCAAGGATCGATGGAAAAATAGTTCCAAGAGATTTAGTAAGCAATAAATTAACTTATATTACAATATGCATCAATGAACTTTAAAGTCAATTTTCTTCAACTTTGGTTTTTCATGATTTCAGCTCACTGTCCGTAGGATTCCAGGTGACCGTATGCTTCGATTGAGTTGAAATTTTTTGAGTATGCTCTATGTAAGTATAGTTTTCGTATGAACAGAGGGATTTTGATTTGAAAGCTTCAAATTTGTTTAATAAATAAAAATGTGGCAAAAAAAATATTAAAAATAAAAAAATTAACTTTTTTTTAATTAAAATTTTTCTAAGTATTCAAATCAAAATCCCTCTGTTCATAGGAAAACTACACTTACATAGAACATACTCACAAAATTTGAGTTCAATCGAAGGATATGGTCACCTGGAATCTTACGGACAGTGAAAATCAGTCTGCAGAGTGCCACTCCGGATAGGTAGGTCCAAACTTGGATTTTAAGTGCTTAAATTGAAGGTAAGTGAACATACTATAAGTATGAAAAGTTTGTCTAACATATTATTTAATTTAATACTAATTTTTTATAATTTTATGTTTCAGATTTTAAACGTTTTGGGTCCCCCTAAGTTTGTATGTTTATTGTTATCTGATAAAATTTGACAGTTTCCTGATGAGGGCGACAATGATCGCCGAAACATCGTTTTTTAAGAAAGGGATTTTGTTTTCTTAAACCCTTTCGTAACCGCTGCCTGGGAGAGATCCATATAAGTCAACAAAAGAATATTAACAAACTACCGCGGGATAAAATCATATTAGATAGTGTATACACACTAGGCTGCCAAGTTCCAGGTCCATACTTGAAATTTTCAAATGCGTGTAGCCTTAGCGATGGAGGGGCTCAGTAGAAGCACAACGGATTTTGAATTTTTGAAATCGGTTAATATTTGGTAGCTCCTTTGTAATTTCTTTTTTTTTTAATAGGATTTACTAAAGGCAAACAATTACACGAATATAACTGTGAAATTATGGTGATTGTTTGATATTTTTTTTCGGAAGCTCATCACGGTGTCGAGAACAATAGACTCGAAAAAGTTTGGTGCAAAAATGTTAATAATTAAAGAAATTAACAGGTGCATATTTTGACTAAAACCACCCAACTTTGGAGCCGATTTAAGGTACCTTCCACTGCTTCGATGACTTTGAAATTTTGACACAGCGTTCTTCAATTCATGCAAAAATGATTCCAAAAAGAATTTTGCCAAAAAAGTTTTAAGAACAGGGTCAAACATCAAATTAAAGTTCCAGCTTTCGTTTCAAAAAGTAGGTGAAATGTCAAATTTTTTTCCGGAATAAGCTGTAATGATTTTAACAGCACTTGGTCCCTTCCGCAGAGGACACAACACATGGTGCTACACGTGGTCCTGTAGCGAGAGGTCCCGAAAAGCCTGACCCTACCATAAAGTATTTACAACTGGGATAATGATGCTTATTGTCCCGTTCCACTGCTCATTACTTTTTCTAGTCACGTTGCTACACGATTTCTACACTAGGTCACGCATCTTTGCAAGCGCTTAGGACCTATTAAATATTATTCGATTTAAAAAATTCAAAATCCGTTGTACTCCTGCTGAGTCTCTCCATCGCTCAAGCTACACGCATTTGAAAATTTCAAGTATGGACCTGGAACTTGGCAGCCTAATACACACTCATCTGAATACATTCAATACATTCAACACACACACACACACACACACACACACGCACACACACACACACACACGCACACACACAAGTAGTATAGTGGTACCATGGAGAATGGAAACAAATATGAACTTGACCTCGGTAACCTCTCGCTCCGTGTCACTTTAGTCAAGAACATATTTATTCACACTCTCCATAGTCGGGGCAAGTTAGCATTTTTGCATTAAGTTTCTTATAACTTTAGTTTTATGATTGAAATGTGTTGTTGGTAACGTACTGAAAATAACCTTAAAGTCTCGACTTCGGGTCAGGTCGGGAACATTGTTATTATTGCAAAATAAACTTCAAAAATGCACTTTTTTTAAGCTTTTCGTGAATAACTTCTTTATGACTCATTTTATGTAAAAAAAGATAGAGATGAAAGTTGTTCAGAATTGAATTTTGTATAAGGTACATATATTCCCGACTGCGAAATTAAGTTTTTTCATCGTTAAATTGTTAAACAAAAAAAATTTTTTTTTAAATTTCATATTGCTACAGATTTTACAAAAAATAATTTTTTTCATTGGATGAACACCTATAGATGAGTTTTGGTACGAATAATTTAAAAATCGATGTCCGATCTTGATATCTCAAAATGGCGTCTTATTGCAAAATTATTTAGCCTAAAATTTCAAATTCATCTCCAAATTGCCCATGGAACGATAACTTGATCCAACCACCTTTAATCGATAGCTTACGACGTACTTAATAAACGCTAAAAAAAACTTTTTAAAAATTAATATTTAACAACATTTTTAACAATAAATAATTTTTATTTTCGCCAATTTTGAAGTTAGACGAATGCAGTAAAGTGCATTTTAAAGTACGTAAAAAACCATGAATTTTCATGTAAACTTTATTTAGATCGGACCAATAGGAACGGAGATACGAAAATTTTTTCAATCGACGCTCACGCCGAAACTACTTAATAATTTTTGATGAAATTTAGTTTACAGCTTGCTCAAAAAATACTCTAAATGATGGCATTTTACCCGATAGTTGTAATGGACCTATTTCGTGCAAAACGACCGACGAAAGAATGTGAAATTAGTGCGCGCGGCCGCGCGGCTGCTTCGGCCCGGCGGCGCGGTGGTGGGGGGAGCGCCGCTGCAGCTTTCGAGAACTTTAGATGTTAAATTATTTTCTCGGCAACCAGAGGTCGTACGGTAATGCTTTTTTTTTAATTTTATGTGTTTTTTTCTCAGCTTTCATGTCGTGTTAATGAAATTGTCGTAGCTGCATCAACAATACTCGAAATTGACTTGTTTTCTAGAAAAAAAAACTTTTTTCGAGGTATACACTATACGTACATGTATATATTGTGCAACAAAATACATTTATGATTATATCTGTGGCTTACAGGAAGAACCACTTAAGTGACATTTTCGTTTTTCGAGAAAAAGCGATTTCAACCCTTATCAAAATAATGTGCAGATATTTATGCAGAGATTTCTGCAGAACTCTCTGTAGAGCTCTGCAGAGCAATCTGCAGGGTTCCCTACAGATGGTCCAAATTCTCTGCAGAGGAACAATATCAATGCTTCTGAAGTAATTTCTGTAGAATTTTCTGCAGAGATTACTACACAGATTGCTGCAGAGATTTCTGCATTGTAATTACTTCTGCAGAGAATTTGGACCTTCTACAGAGAACCCTGCATATAGCTCTGCAGAGCCCTGCAGAGAATTCTGCAGAGATCTCTGCATAAATATCTGCACATTATTTTGATAAGGGAATGTTTGGAGTAATACGTAAGATCGAAATGTCAGAGAAAAGATCTAAATATTGGCTTATTTGATTAGGTATCTGATACGGATACAACCGTTTGGAGTAATACGTAAGATCGAAATGTCAGAGAAAAGATCTAAATATTGGCTCATTTGATTAGGTATCTGATACGGATACAACCGTAGTATTACATTTGTAAATAGTGTCATTATCGACGCTCAAGCTAAACAAATTACTCGACTTAAGTGGTTCTGCGGGAACTTTGCAGATAAGTGGTTATGCGGTCACTTTCTTTGAGGGCTAGTAACTAATGTAATTTGCCATTAAAAAAATTCGGGCAGGGCATAAAGTTTTCTAGAAAAAAAACTTTTTTCGAGGTATACACTATACACGTACATGAATATATTGTGCAACAAAATACATTTATGATTATATATATATCAATACAAGAATAATTACTGCTTTCTATTTTAATATTATACTAAATTAATTGGAATTTATTGCTTCGAATTTTGAGTATATTTTTGGAGTTGTACTGACTTTATTGAATATATGTATTGGAGTATGGGTACGTATTTATTTATACAAATACGATAGATAAAATTGCCTTTTATCTATTTCAGTAGTACATATTATTTTTAATATTTTGGTTGAACAGATTATCCTTGCATGTATATACTACAAAACATATTTATGATTATATACATGTGTGTATGTATATACATATATATGTGTGTGTCAATGAATAAATGAATAAAAAACATGTTCTTTACGTATTTATGTACACACACGCACGCACGCACGCACGCACGCACGCACACACACACACAAACACATGTATATAATCATAAATATGTTTTATAGTATACTATATACAATATACATGTAAAGATAATCTATGTACCAAAAACATTAAAAGTAATATGTACTACCAAAATAGTAAGCAGTTATTATTCTTGTACTGATATATATCTGTGGCTTGCAGGAAGAACCACTTAAGTGACATTTTGCGAAAAATTTTTTTATGTCGAATTCGAGGAGCTCTTAGTACCCTTTTTCATTGTACAATAGTAGGATTTTCGAAATGGACAAATATTTTAAATGCCAGCCGATTGCATAATCACTTAACTGCGTCTCTCGTAAAAATGTTACCGCAGAACCACTTAAGTGCACTCGTTTTTTTTATTTTTGTGCGAGATACACCGTGTGGAGTCCATTAAAGCGGTATAATATATATCTAATTACCTATACCGATGTATTCGTCGGTTTTTTTAAATTAAAAAAAAATTTTTTAACGTTTTTAAATTTTTCAAAAATTGTCAATTTGCAAAAACGAAAAAATTACTGGAATCGCTCTGATAAAATTCATACGTATTCCTCAGCTAATTCTAAGAACTTATTACTCTTGAAAATTTTTTCCAAAAGTTTGTGGTTTCTGAATAAAAACTTCGTAAAAGTCTTCGTAAAAAATTTTCAATTATAATATGCGCCAGTTTAACCACACCGAGGTTCAAAATCAATCCCCAAATCACGTATCTTTTAGGTTTGGACATTTATCCCATTGGTTAGAGGGGTTCCAGATACATTGCAAATGAAAACGTTCTTGAAATCTCGAATTAAAACAAAAAATTGTGGAAAAACCATGCTTTTTTCCTTTAAACCGTTTTTTCTCATAGTTAATAACAATTTTCGAAAATTTTAATTATACCATTGGAAAGGGCATGAGTTAAACTTTAAAAATATGCCCTGCCCGAATTTTTTTAATGGCAAATTACATTAGTTACTAGCCCTCAAAGAAAGTGACCGCATAACCACTTATCTGCAAAGTTCCCGCAGAACCACTTAACTCGAGTAATTTGTTTAGCTTGAGCGTCGATAATGACACTATTTACAAATGTAATACTACGGTTGTATCCGTATCAGATACCTAATCAAATGAGCCAATATTTAGATCTTTTCTCTGACATTTCGATCTTACGTATTACTCCAAACATTGAAATCGCTTTTTCTCGAAAAACGAAAATGTCACTTAAGTGGTTCTTCCTGTAAGCCACAGATATAATCATAAATGTATTTTGTTGCACAATATATACATGTACGTATAGTGTATACCTCGAAAAAAGTTTTTTTTTCTAGAAAACAAGTCAATTTCGAGTATTGTTGATGCAGCTACGACAATTTCATTAACACGACATGAAAGCTGAGAAAAAAACACATAAAATTAAAAAAAAAAGCATTACCGTACGACCTCTGGTTGCCGAGAAAATAATTTAACATCTAAAGTTCTCGAAAGCTGCAGCGGCGCTCCCCCACCACCGCGCCGCCGGGCCGAAGCAGCCGCGCGGCCGCGCGCACTAATTTCACATTCTTTCGTCGGTCGTTTTGCACGAAATAGGTCCATTACAACTATCGGGTAAAATGCCATCATTTAGAGTATTTTTTGAGCAAGCTGTAAACTAAATTTCATCAAAAATTAAGTAGTTTCGGCGTGAGCGTCGATTGAAAAAATTTTCGTATCTCCGTTCCTATTGGTCCGATCTAAATAAAGTTTACATGAAAATTCATGGTTTTTTACGTACTTTAAAATGCACTTTACTGCATTCGTCTAACTTCAAAATTGGCGAAAATAAAAATTATTTATTGTTAAAAATGTTGTTAAATATTAATTTTTTAAAAAGTTTTTTTTAGCGTTTATTAAGTACGTCGTAAGCTATCGATTAAAGGTGGTTGGATCAAGTTATCGTTCCATGGGCAATTTGGAGATGAATTTGAAATTTTAGGCTAAATAATTTTGCAATAAGACGCCATTTTGAGATATCAAGATCGGACATCGATTTTTAAATTATTCGTACCAAAACTCATCTATAGGTGTTCATCCAATGAAAAAAATTATTTTTTGTAAAATCTGTAGCAATATGAAATTTAAAAAAAAAATTTTTTTTGTTTAACAATTTAACGATGAAAAAACTTAATTTTGCAGTCGGGAATATATGTACCTTATACAAAATTCAATTCTGAACAACTTTCATCTCTATCTTTTTTTACATAAAATGAGTCATAAAGAAGTTATTCACGAAAAGCTTAAAAAAAGTGCATTTTTGAAGTTTATTTTGCAATAATAACAATGTTCCCGACCTGACCCGAAGTCGAGACTTTAAGGTTATTTTCAGTACGTTACCAACAACACATTTCAATCATAAAACTAAAGTTATAAGAAACTTAATGATATTCCACATTTGAACTCCCTGACGCCCGGACTACCATGGTACCAAAACTACTTGAGAGAGAACCCTCTCCCTTTATTTCTTCGCCATAGTGTAGCGAGATACTTTGAAGAGACCCCTGCTCTCCAAAGTAGCCGCTGAACGAGAAGATACTTTGGTAAGATCCTTCTTTTTCTCCATAGTACCCGTAATATGTAAAATTTCTTTGAATAAAGTAGCGTACTTATAGCGCTTTCACAGTAGCAAATGTCTTAGACAATTTAAAATTGTAGTATAGCTACTGAACAATACACGAGGATGCATTATAGCGTTATTCGTTAGCAAACCACGTTCGACCATGTACTATAGACTGTAGACTAGTACTACCGTAGAACAGGAGAAGCTGGCACTAGGGTCTTGAAATGCAATACCTAAATTTGTGGACGCTTCGATAAAGTATCGCAAATCGAATGTAATCATTTCTCGTAGGCCCGGCCAACAGCCGTCGTTTATATATAATGCGCGCGATTCCTGATCTTTAGCGCGGTTTTGTTTACAAGTGACGTCACACATCACCTCATCTGTTCGATGTACATAAACAGAATATATGTATTCACATTTAACTTTTCAGCTGGTAAATCAAGTGTGTGTATACATTATTTAGTTTTTGGGTATCCTCCTTTTTATTTATACCGTTTTTCTGTAAATGTATGTACATCATTTCCGAGATCAATCTTTTATTTAGATTATGTGGCATACGTCGGCCAAACAAAAAGAAATGTATGTACACGTGTGGAGGAGCATAGGAAATCCAAAGACAATGTCATTTCCGAGCATAAAGAAAAGTACAACCATGTTTTCAATTTCGAACATTACCGTATTAAAGACAGGGAGAGTAATCTAAATAAAAGATTGATCTCGGAAATGATGTACATACATTTACAGAAAAATGTATACAGAAGAATGTATATTCTGTTTATGTACATCGAACAGATGAGGTGATGTGTGACGTCACTTGTAAACAAAACCGCGCTAAAGATCAGGAATCGCGCGCATTATATATAAGCGACGGCTGTTGGCTACTTCCTCACTTATGAGAAATTAGCCGACAGAGCAATACAAATAATAACTGTGTCGCTCGGCGTCTCTCGTCCCCCGCTATTAAATAGCCGGGGGAAAAACATCATTGAGATGTACAAAAATCACGACAGCTCCGATATGTAAGTTCTCTAAAAATATTGTTTTTAGGCACGACCGCAAGGCGGGAATGCCTTATAGTTTTATCATCGCAAAAATTGTAACCAGCGATATCTCAGCCAATTTTCGACCAATCAGGCTGAAAATTTAGGAGAATACAACTCTTATATGTACAAAAAAACGTTTTTTTTACTTTCGCGATTACCGGCCAATTGTTCAAATGAGAGCTCTTTATGCTTATTTTTACATGTATTTTTAATTAATTATGTTGTAATAAGTTTATCTCAGTCAGATAAGTTCCAATCGATCCAATTTTTTTTTCACAAACTCTCCTTATGTTAATATCGTGACAGTCTAAAATTGGACTTATTTCCATTCATACAAAAAATATGCGGGCAGTTTTTAAATTTTCGAAAAACGGTTTTTTGGTTATAACTCAAATTCTAAACATTTTACACAAAAAAGTTAAATGGAAATGTAGTACGTCTCAAAAAGATACAACTTTTTCCTATTAACATAAACCCTCGAAAATGATTAGAATTCAAGTTCACAAGCTAAAATCGAATTTTCACATTAAAATAATTCGTTTAACATCATAAAACTTTTTAGGCTTACGTTGCACATAAAAACGTTCAATATAAAAGTTGTAGACATTTTAAAAATACAATTTTTGACCATAATAATTATACATTTAAAATGATTCAATATGTTGTAAAACCCGAAAACTAATTTTTAGGCACGACCGCAAGGCGGGAATGCCTTATAGTTTTATCATCGCAAAAATTGTAACCAGCGATATCTCAGCCAATTTTCGACCAATCAGGCTGAAAATTTAGGAGAATACAACTCTTATATGTACAAAAAAACGTTTTTTTCCTTTTCCCGATTACCGACATATTGTTCAAATGGCAGCACTTTATGCTTAATTGTACAAACGGTTTTTTGGTCATAACTCAAATTCTAAGCATTTTACACAAAAAAGTTAAATGGAAATGTTGTACATCTTTAAAAAATACAACTTTTTCCCATTAACTTGAACACTCGAAAATGCTAAGAATTCAAATTAACAAGCTAAAATCAAATTTTTACATTAAAATATTCGTTTTTCATAATAAAACTTTTTACGTATACGTTTTACATAAAAATGTTCAACATAAAAGTTGTAGATATTTTAAAAATACAATTTTTGACTATAATCATTATACGTTCAGAGTAATTCAATATGTTGTAAAACCCTAAAACTAATTTTTTTAAATAAAAATTTCAGTTGATCTCGATTTTCTCTGCGACATTAACTCCAATCGAGCAAAATTTTTTTTTACAATCTCTCCCTATGCTAATATCGTGACAGAACAAAATTGAGCTTGATCCCATACATACAAAAAATATGCGAGCATTTTTTAAAATTTCAAACCAGGTGAGCGCGAAGCGCGAATGTAGGGGGATCTGGTGAGCGCGAAGCGCGAACAGTGGGCGAGCGCGAAGCGCGAGCGTCGGTCGTGCCTTATATGCAAAACGCGAAGCGAAACGCGCGAAGCGCGTTTCGTTTCGCGTTTTGCATGCCTTGCATCGCGAAGCGATGCAAGGCGGCAAGCCACTGAGACCTGAAGGCCCGAAGGGCCGAAGGTCGAATGTGGCGCGCTAGTTAAAAAATTGTTTTGTAACTTTATATTTATATTTACAATAAAAACTTTCGACAGTGTCCTGATGAGGGCGACAATGTTCGCCGAAACGTTGACGATATAAGAAAAGGGCCTTTTTATTCTAACCCTTTTCTACACGATTGCCTCGGAGAGATCGATAAAGCCAACAAGCACAACAAAAGGCTTCTTTTAATGTTTTGTCTATTTCATCGACAAGTGTGCCGTCAAAGTCACGCATGGCACATTCAATATTATACGCTGTAAAATAAGTGTATTGAGAGTTTTGGCTATTTTGTAGCTTTTCGTTATAACTCCCGACCTCGCTCATAACAATCGCAATAGCATCTTCCACACTTAACAAATTCTTAATTCTTTTATCGGTAATTTTGGATAAAGTCTTTAACCGATCAAAAGTGACTCTCTTAAATATCAATGATGGCTTACGTGGTCTTTTCGCCCAGGGCCCTTCAGATCCGCTGCAGTCTCTTCAATCAACTCGAAGGCTCGATCAGAATAGCTGATCATGAATCTTATTATAAATCCATCGATGATGATTTTTTGATCAAGCATATCTTCGACACTGTATGCATGAAAAAATCTGTCGATCTCGTTCAATTGCTCCTGGAACATTTTCTAGGCCCACGTGAACAAGTTTGCCGTAGGAATTGTTCAGCCCATAAACCATGGCTAGAATTTGATGGTAGTGATACTTGCTCTTCTGACTCTTCTCCTCCACCACCTGGCTCAGACTTTCTAACTGTCTCTTCTGACCAGCCATTTTCTCGAACTTTCACACGTTGCGGTTAAGAGAGAACTGTATGCTGCCCGCTGGAGGCTCCGCGACTTTATTCGAAAACTAGGTAGGTTCGATGGGGGGTAGAACCAATGAGAATAAAGATCACAGATAGTGGGGAGCCAATAGAATCTTTATCACCAGAATGGGGTCCCAATAGACATTTGCAGACTAATCATTTCTTAAAAACCACGTAAGCAAATATATCCAGTAACATTCACGCTTCACATTACATTTTTAATATTAGATTACAGCTTATCGACAAATTTTTCAACAACCTCATCATTTTTGCTAAGATCTGTTGAGAAATTCTTGAAAAATGTGGGGCTGTCTTCACACTCACTACGCCCTCCATCGGGTCTCTCCGCGATACGTACTGAAAGGTGAGGGATAGTTGTATTTCTGTGAGATCCGCACACCAATTGCGTCGAGAGAAAAATTTTGAGGGAGTTGTTTGACAAAATGATTGGCCTCGTTATATGGATAAATATGTTTACTGCTGTTGCTGGACAAAACAATGTAGAATTCATCCCGCAGTGTGATTGTTCTTGTTATTTTGAATATTCACTAAATCTTTTTCGGATACCCAAGAATTGAATTTTTCGGGATGCTCCTTCCAGCTGACGAGATGTTCTTTTCTTGATCCCTTATCTCTACTCTCCAGCACCTTGTCTATCTCGAAAATCGCGCTGGACAAGTCTTTATGTACACGACTCAGCTACTGCTCGTAGAAAAACCCCGCAATTTTCTCGCCAGCCAGATCTTCGAGGGTGTAGACAGGCGGCTATCTCGCATCGTTAACTCTCACAATTCTAAATAATTCCAGTGTCCAGCCACCGAGCACGACTGAGTCGAACCAAGTCACCCTCGCTGTATTTATGCTCATAAGGACGTAGTCGTTTCCCACCACTACCACCACCACCACCGTATCGTCGTGCCAAATTTTCGCGTGCTCTAGTGGCATTGTACATAGTCACGCTAGATGGAGCCATTTTTATCGTACTATGCCACGAATTATTGTACGACTGTCCAGTATTGTCCAGTACATTGATATAGCGCCTCGTACCAAGATGTGTAAAACAGCGCCACATACGCTCTTTCAGTGTTCTGATAAAACGTTCGGCAATGGCTGCGTTCACATCGGGATCGCGCACAGCGCGGTAAATAATTTCCCGTTTTTTTTTCAGAAAATTTTGCACTTCGTATCCACTAAATTCTTTACCCTTGTCCGTTTGAAAGTATTTGGGCGATCAGCCGTCGTTTCGGTTGATGATTCGCTCCAGACCCTCGGCCACACTCTTCGCCGTTTTATTATGAAGAGGCTCTACCCACGCATACTTCGACAGAGCATCGATGACGACCAGCAGGTAGGCGTAATCGTCATTGTAGGTCTTGAGAGCGTGAAAGTCAGCCAAATCAGCCTCCCACAGCTCGTAGGGGTTGAATACCCGACAAGAGCGACGAGGAAAGTGATATTGCACCGGCTTATGCAGTGTGTGTGCATCTTGATTCTCGAGCCATTATCTCACCTCCTTCCTGGGGTATTTTTTCCTCACAGCCTGCACGATTCCTGCATGCCTGGGCTGTCCTCTACCACCTACTAATTTCCTCTGCCTCTTGAGTGGACATTTAAAGGTATTCTTGATTTTTCGATAAACCTTATCCAATGTGATTTTACCGACCATGCATAAAACAATTAGTAGAGCCGCATGTTTCTCCTCTCTGTTCGATCTCTTGGATAGCATACGCGAAAAAGCACGCTCTACAAGACGTCGATCGGCTCGAGTACGTGTGCCTCTGCCGTCACCACCATCATTCCGCAAATAGACAATGTCGTGCACGAGAAAGGCTCTGTCGAGGGGGTTAATGCCGATCTCACCACGTATTAGTCTCTCCTCGAGATGAGTACCCGGTCCGAGAAACTGATATCCCGGCATATGCATTTCAAACGGTATTCGATTAATCAGCATATCTAATACACTACCACCACCACCATCACTGCTAGTAGATGGTTGGGGCATTACGTGTCCAGGTCCATACGTTCCCATTTCACTCTATTTGAGAGAGCAGATTCTTTCAGCAATTTTTTCATAGGTGGTGCAACAGAGGCTATCGAGGAATTTGCCAGAGAAATGCTGGTATTGATGTTTTTTCTTTTGCCACTACCACTAGCGCTGGCACTCAATTTTTTCAATTTCGGTGTAGTCGATGCTTCTTTTTCTTCTTTGTCGTCGGTACTGACCTCATTGGCAGTTGACAAACCCGCCGAAGCAGCGGGTGTACGATAAGCCGTCTTCAAGGTAGACAGTAGTGATAAATTAGGGTCCTTGCTACTCACCCCCTGCTTAACCCTCATCTCCTCAGACACGTCGATGTTCCATGTCGGGACATCGATTTTTGCTGGGGATGCACGAGGAGGTTCTATTTGCAACGCCAGCGACGCTGGAGTCGTTGCGCCGTGTGCCACGAGTGGCTGTGTCCGGCATGCAACGAGGAGCTGTTGCATTGCCAGAATGAACAGTGATTTAACTTTAAAAATTGTAAATAGTATAAATAGAACAAGAAGAAGAAGGAAGCATAGGAGGAAAATCAAAACATAAATTAGAAATAGTATAATAAAAATAAAAATATATATATTAATTATATATTAAGTATATATTAAATTTTAAAAAAAATATATTCTCTCGACTTTAACGCTTATAAGTGCGCATTCTAGTGAGAAGAAATCAGTAGCGTGAGAAGTCGTCTTATCGGCTCCGCCGCTCAGATTTCTCTAGAGTGCGCGCTGACAACACGAAGTCGTCGCACCGCGCTCTAGACCGTGCGCTAGCCAAAAAACACGTCAGGCCACGCTGGGACTTTGGAGAGCAGAGCTTTCTCCAAAGTGCCGCGCTATGATTATAGAGGGTGAGAGGGTCTCTCTCAAGTAGCTCCTGTGCCATGGTGAGTGTAAATAAATATAATCTTGACTAAAGTCATATAGGCGAGAGGTCACAGAGGTCAAGGTCATATTTTTTTACAATCTCCATGGTACCACTATACTAGTACTTATACATACATACATATATATATATATATAGATGGGTGATACTCTGACAAATCGAGCGCGACATTTTTTCAACCCCCCCCCCCTCCCAAAATATTTTTAAATCATTCTTTTCGAGCCCATGAGTGTCCCTAAATTTTTTCAAATTTTTCCCATAAATTTTGCTGAACTTACAGAGGTTCAAAGTTGGCATTTTTTACATTTTTTGCATTTTTTGCCCATTTTTGTTAATTTGTAGCTCCTCAGGAAAACATTTTTAACGATAAACACATACAACATTTTTTTTAGTAAATTTGCTCTAGTTTAAGGCAAAAATATTGCTAAAGTCATATATATATATGTTTGCTTCTAAGTATAAACCTTTAAACCTTAAAATCAAGTTTTCAGCTTGATCGATCATCAATATCGATGCCACAAAAATTTGAAAAAATAGTTTAACTCATTATAAAAGAACCTGTGAAAGTTCCAGAATGTCAGAGGTCTTGGTTTTTCTGGGAGAAATAAATATAACAGCTCATTTATTAAAAAACACAAGTTTATTAAAAATGACTTGTTTAGCACATCAAAAAATTTAGGTAAAACAGCGAAATATTAGCATAATCCATCGAAATTTTGTTGCACTACATTATAAAAATATTATAGAATATCCCCATACAATCAGTTTGAACATTTATAATAATTTAAATAAACTAAACAGGATTTTATTAATTATTGATTTCAACGTGTATACCGTGTTATTTTTGTGAGTATATTTGAGTACGCTGACGGTAGATATATTGCAATATATGCTTGAATAAATAATTCAGGGAGAGTCATTTATTTAAAGAATAGAAAATATTAAGATATTAATATTGTTAAAATGTAATTTACTGTTTAAATTATGAAATTAAATGATATTTTTAGGTATGCTTGAATAAATTATTGAGGGAGAGTGATTTATTTAAAGAATAGAAAATATTAAGATATTAATATTGTTAAAATGTAATTTACTGTTTAAATTATGAAATTAAGTGATATTTTTAGGTATGCTTGAATAAATTATTGAGGGAGAGTGATTTATTTAAAGAATAGAAAATATTAGGATAATCATATTGTTAGAATGTAATTTACTGTTTAAATTATGAAATTAAGTGATATTTTTAGGTATGCTTGAATAAATTATTGAGGGAGAGTGATTTATTTAAAGAATAAAAAATATTAGGATAATAATATTATTAAAATGTAATTTACTGTTTAAATTATGAAATTAAGTGATATTTTTAGGTATGCTTGAATAAATTAAAATATTTTAAATTATTAGAATATTAAATCTTTATTATGATTTCAAATCATATACTTTATTATAAGTTAAATAATTTTAATTGAATCCAAAGTTTAGGAAAATTAATGTTAATAATTTCATTTGAAAATAAAATTTCTAATTAATTAAATAGAAAAATAATTTTATATATTTTATATTAAGTCGAAATTAATAGCTATTAATTAGCATTTTTTATATTATAAAAATAAACTAAATTTTTAAGTTATTAGATTCATAATCTAAAAATATACTTTAAAGTATTTTTTATAAAATAAATTTTACTTTAAATTAAAGTATTTTTTTACAAAAAAAGATAATTATTTTCAGTGATTAAATTTATAATTAATAAAAATTTAGTTAAATAATTATTTATTAATTGCATATATATATATATAAGTAGTATGATGGCACCATGGAGAAAGTAAACAAGTATGGCCTTGACCCCTGTGACCTCTCGTCCTTGTCACTTTGGTCAAGGACATATTTGTTTACAGTCGCCATGGTGCCTAACTACTTGGGAGAGACCCCCTCTCCCCCTTTCGACCACAGTATAGCGGGGGTACTTTGAGGAGACCTCCACTCTCCAAAGTCCCCTCTGAATTGGGGAGAACCTTCGGTATTTCTCGAAAGTCCCCTCTGAACGAGAAGACACTCTGGTAAGATGCTTCTTTTTCTCCATAGTACACGTAATTTGTGCAATTTTGAATAAAGTGGTTTACTTAAAGCTTGACTACATCTAAAGTGAATGTGTAGGATGTTTGGGATAGGTATTGGGAAACAGTGTGCGGGTAAATGAGAAGAGAGAGTATTGTGATAAATAACCATATTTATTCAATTATTACTTATAAATCTAGATACAGTTATGAGTTAGGTAATAATAAAGTACTATTTAAATATACGACTAAATTATAAATATGTAAATGAATAAATTCGTAAATAATTAAGTAAACATCTTCGAAACTTAAAACTATATTTTTATCTTTTAAGATTTTATCTATTTGATCGACAAGTGTGTCGTCAAAGTCACGCATGGCACACTCTATATTATACGCTGTAAAATAAGTGTATTGAGAGCTTTGACTATTTTGTAGCTTCTCCTTACAATAACTTCCAACCTCGCTCACAACAATCGCAATAGCATCTTTTACACTTAACAAATACTTAATTCTTTTATCGATAATTTTGGTCAGAGCCTTCAGCCTGTCAAAGGTGACTCTCTTAAATACCAGTGATGGCTTACGTGGTCTTTTCGCCCTGGGTCCATGAGATCCTTGCGCGGTCACCGCAGCCTCCTCAATCAGCTCGATGGCTCGATCAGAACAGCTGATCATAAATCTAATTGTGAGTCCGTCAATGATGATTTTTTGATCCAGCATATCCTCGTCACTGTAGGCATGAAAGAATCTATCGATCTCGTCAAATTGTTCCTGAAACACAGTCCATGTGGCCAGTGAGAGGGAGAATCCTTGAAAGTCCTGATTGCTGAGGCGAATAACGGGATTAAAGTCGTCAGAGCCGACTGCCGTATTTTCTAGGCCCACATGAACAAGTTTTCCGTAGGTATTGTTCAGTCCATAAACCATGGGTAGAATTTGATGGCAGCGATACCTGCTCTTTTGACTCTCCTCCGCCTGACTCGCACTCTCCAACTGTCTCTTCTGGCCAGCCATTTTTTTCCTCGAGCTTTCACAAGTTGTGCGATTAAGAGAGAACTGTGAGGTGTCCACGCGAGCTCTGCGACTTATATACGAAAACTGGATCGCTTCGATGGATGGGGGTAGAACCAATGAGAATGAAGAGCCCAGAAAGTGGGGGCCCAATAGAAATTTGCAGACAAATCATTTCTTGAAAAACCACGTAAGCAAATATATCTAGTTACATTCACGCATCACATAACATTTTTTAATATTAGATTACAACTTATCGACAAATTTTTCGACAACCTCATCATTTCTGCTGAGATCAGATGAAAAGTTCTTGAGAAATCGTCGGATACCCAAACCGTTAAACATATAGCAGAGAAACATGATACAATATTTCCCACAAGCATCGGATAAAGTGCTTTGCAGCTGAATATTACACCATCTTATGCGTTTGCAATTTCGCTTAATTCGACTCAAATGATCTGGAACTCGTGGTGGCATTCCAAAGCTATCGAAATACCAGCCAACACCATCTTCTGTGACGTATACTGCCACCCAATGTCTGCCACGTCTCTTATGATCTTCGGTGTTAAACACAAAACCACATGGTTTTACCCATGTTACTGGAATTTGATCGGCCGGATAAACTCCTACCGCATGAGAGGTCATTTTTCGAAGTTGCTGAAGAATATCCAGAGAGTTCATTATTGCAAAGCTCGTAGGGTGGGGTGAAGGGTCGTTCTGAAGATTTGGCTTTATCCTCGTCGCCGACTCCCGCTGTCAGCCAGTACTTCAATTTGTAAGCGTTGTTGAGCGCACAGCTATAGTGGAGAGCACAGTGTTTAATGGCGTGTTGCATGCAATACTTCTCGCAGTACGGTAATCTATGAAAAGGTGGACATTCCGTCTTCTCCTCCAAATCAATAATATCTCTCGTAGTCAGCTTACTCAGCACCTTTGCTTTTTCAGCCCCTCGCACATATATTTTGCGGGCACTTCGGCAAACTTAGTGAAACTTTTGTACAACTTTTTCAGCGTCACGTCACCCTCGTACCAATCTAGGCCGTGATGATGCAGTGTTAGCCAATTATTCTGTCTTAAAATGTCTTTCTTCAAAAATGCCGTTTTACAAATAGGTGCAGTAATCCAATGGGCTGTAATTTCTTGAGTAACCCCCACTATACCCACTTCTTTTGGCACTATACGGCCCTTGTTGTCCTTGAAAAACTGTAGATCAACCCTATGTCCATGATAGCGAATAAGACGTACACGCACCTCAACACCACTCAACAATAATCTGTCCATATTGAAGACATCAACGTGTAGGTGTCCAAGCAAATCAATTTTTCCATTTTTCATGATTTTCTGACGTTTAATGAAGCCGTCATTACCATGAGCAATGTCGTCCATGTGACCTGCTGTGTCATTGTACCACAAGACACTCGTCAAATGCGAGTTTTTTGCTGCAGGACCGTAATTTAGCAGTGTCTCGATGTACGATCTGTACGCGTAAGCATTATTTGGCGGTGATACAGGTTTCTGATTGAACAGCACGTCCACTTGGTTGAAAAGTGTGTGCATGAAGTTATTTACGGGTCCGACAGCAGGTGGCGTTTCCTCATCTTTGTCCGGCGTAGTAGTCCGTATTATGCTCACACGTAGACTCAGCATTGTGTGCGCCAAATCAATGTATTCCGTATTTCCGGGGATCGTAAATTCTATTGGTGCTTGATCGGCAAGTGACGAGATTGGCTTATACTGCACCCAGTGAGAGTTCTCTATGGTTGTTTGTGTTGGCGGCAATTCAAATAGCGATAGCTCCGATTTTAACGAGTCACACGAGTCGGTGTGTAAAAAAGCCATGATGGTAGTGGTGAAAAGATTAGCTACCAAAAATATCTTTAGTCTTCTTCTTCGTCGTCTTCTTCTTCTTCTTCGTCTTCTGCTGTGTTTTATTTTTCTTCTGCTTTGTAGCAGTGCTTCGCTCACCTCCACGGTCGCTCTTTGACTGTGATTTTTGCGCTGCAGGCGTACTTTTATAGGTGAAACCCCTACTCTTTTTCGCGCTTGACTCACCCCCCTCCACCTCCTCATCATTCTGCATCAGCATTTTATTCAATGCCTGTCCGGCCTTGCGTTTGAGATTACCACCACTCTCGCCAATACGACGATTAAACGATTCTTTGAGAGGCAGCTTCTCACGCACCACATCGTGCATGATCCTCGCAGTAGTATGAGCTCTTTTACATTGTCGAGGTTATTTATCTCGTGTAAAAGAGTCTCGATATCGTGATAAACGCCACATTTTATCCGACTAAAGGTCTTTGTATCCTCAGTGGGATGCAGCTTATTGTCCGCGTAAATTTGTCCTTTAGCTGTCTTTATACACACTACACCCTCGAGTCGGTCTCTCGGGGCTATGTGCTGGAAGGTGAGGGGTATTTGTATTTCTGTGAGGCCCTCACACCAATTACCGTGGAGTGAAAAATTTTGGGGTAGTTGCGTGGTAAAATGATTCGACGAATTGTTCGGATAAACATATTTACTGCTGTTGCTGGACAAAACAATGTAGAATTCATCTCTCATTGTGATTGTTTTGAATATTTACTAAATCTTTTCCGGATATCCGAGAATTGAATTTTTCAGGATACCCCTTCTAACTGACGAGATATTCTTTTCTCGCGCCTCTACCTCTACTCTCCAGCACCTTGTCTATCTCGAAGGCCTCGCTCGACAAATCCTTATGTACACGGCTCAGCTGCTGCTCATAGAAGAATCCCTCAATTTCCTCGCCAGCCAGATCTTCGAGTGTGTAGGTAGGCGGCTGTCTCGCGTCGTTGACTCTCACAATTCTAAATAATTCCAGTGTCCAGCCACCCTCGTATGCTTTTCGAAAGGCTGTCCGAGCACGACTGACTCGAACCAAGTCACCCACACTGCATTTAGGCATACGATGACGTAGTCGTTTCCCACCGCCACCACCACCACCACCTCTAGCGGCATTGTACATAGTCACGCTAGATGGTGCCATTTTTATTGCGCTATGCCACGTATTATTGTACGACTGCACAATCTTGTCCAGTACATCGATGTAACGCCTCGTGCCAAGATGTGTGAAATAACGCCACATACGCTCTTTCAGCGTTCTGATGAAACGCTCGACAATGGCCACCTTCATGTCGGGATCGCGCACAGCACGGTAAATAATTTCTCGTTTTTTCAGATGCTGCAGCTCGCGTTCACTGAATTCTCTGCCCTTGTCCGTTTGAAAGTATTTGGGTGATCGGTCGTCGTTTCGCTTGATTATTCGCTCCAGACCCTCGGCCACACTCTTCGCTGTTTTATTATGAAGTGGCCCTACCTACGCATACTTTGACAGGGCATCGATGACAACCAGCACGTAGGTGTAATCGTCGTTGTAGGTCTTGAGAGCGCGAAAGTCAGCCAGATCAGCCTCCCACAGCTCGTAGGGACTGAATACCCGATAAGAGCGACGGGGAAAGCGTAATCGCACCGCTTTATGCAGAGTGTGTGCATCTTGACTCTCGAGCCATTCTCTCACCACCTTCCCGGGATATTGTCGCCTCACAGCCTGTACGATTGCAGCGCCTCCCGTGTAAGCTGCTGGAGATGGGAGGCCGTAATATAATTTCTCGAGCTTAGACTCCATACCTGGACTGGCGTCTACCACCGACTGGCCTCCTCTGCATCTTGCGCGCACATTTAAAGGTTCGCTTGATTTTTCGATAAACCTTATCTAGTGCGATTTTACCGACCATGCATAAAACAGTTAGTAGAGCAGCACTTTTCTCCTCTCTGCTTGACGTCTCGGATAGCATGCGCGAAAAAGCACGCTCTGCAAGACGTCGATCGGCTCGAGTACGCGTAGTACTACCGTCACTGCCATCATTCTGCGAATAGGCAATGTCATGCTCGAGAGAGGCTCTGTCGAGGGGATTTATGCCACTCTCACCACGTGCTAGCCTCTCCTCGAGATGGGTGCCCGGTCCGAGGAACTGATATCCCGGCACATGCATTTCAAACGGTATTTGATTAATCAGCATATCTAATACACTACCACCACCACCACCAGCAGCAGCAGCACTACTAGTAGATGGCTGTGATGGTATTATTCGCCTAGGTCCATGTGTTCCCATTTCAAGGATTTAGAGAGAGCAGATTCTTTGAGTAATTTTTTCGTAGGTGGCGCAACTGAAGCTATCGAGGAAGCCGCGAGAGAAATGCTGGTGTTGGCACGCTTTCTCTTACTACTACTACTACTACTACTACTACTACTAGTACTGAGCCCCAATTTTTGTTGCAATATCGGTGAAGTTTTGACTGGTTGTGCGTCGTCACCACTGCTGGCCTCGCTGGTGCTGGTGCTGGAGAGATCCGCCACGCCAGTAGGTGTCCGATAAGCCGTCGTCGATGTCGTTGACAATACTGAAAAATTTGGATCCTCACTTTTCGCCGCAGTCACCGCCTCCTCGTTCTCCCCCACCCTGGGAATAATCGATGACTCTTCCAGAATAGCGGTGGCCAAAGCAGAATGAAGATTTGGATTGCCTACGAATTCCAGAGGGACGTGTGCCCGTCGAAGTACACGGATAAACTGTCTGTAATTGCGTGATGGCGGCGCCTTTTGTCTCCTTCTCAGAGTCTCGTTCACCAAGTCAATGATATTGACACCACGTACACGGGTGCCATCTAGCATCACGCAACCCTGATTATCCCAGGCAACGTCACCAGACCGACGTAGACAGTCAATGATATTGGTGGCATTTTCACGAAAACTCTTGGGTACACTCTTCATAATTTGCTCATCGGATAATAATAACGTATTTTTTTCTGCATTACCAACACTAGCAGCAGCAGCAACAGCATTAGATGTTTGACCAACAACGTCGTTGTCTACATTATCTACATTATTATCATCATCATCGTCATCATCATCATCATCATTGTTGTTATCATGAGAGTTTGCATTTTTGTAGTGTAGGAAACGCTGCAGAACCTGCTGGTACATTGACCATTTGTCACGATCATTCGTAATTTTTCGTGAATTAAGAATTTTGCTCATCTCGTCATTGAGCCGTGACAACTCGGAGCCCGGTGTCTGAACAGTGCCCAAAGACGTTTCACCACCACCACCACCACCACCACCACCACCATCGTCATCACTTGCTTGCACGCATTGAAGTTGGTGCTGGTGCTGCTGCTGCTGCTGCTGCTGCTGATGTCGTTGTCGTTGTTGTCGTCGTCGTAAACCCTCGATACACTCTTGCGGCACCAAAATCATGTTCCATGCTGATATAACAGATTTCACAATTGCCGGTAAAAGACGTTGTGCCTTAATTAGACGTTTTTTGCACAACCTGACCGACTGTCCTGGCTCTATGATTTTACGCAGTAATGTCGCGTGTTTACGCAATTTGCTGATGTAGCACTTGCTCAACGGTATATTTCCATGGAGAATATTTAGTACGCACTCGGCGAGAATGAGAACAAATTTGCGATTAGCCTGGCGTAGAAGAGCCAAGCGTTGCTCCTCATCAAGATGATAGCACAACACTACCAGTATTTCAATATATTTTCTTGGAATTGGTTGCTGCTGCTGCAAAGACGATGCTTCTCCGACCATTACAGACGAACGACTGGCACATTGTCGGCTTGCACGCTGTTTTTATGCTGTCGCCGCGCCACGTACACATACTGATGTCGATCGTGCGGAAAAATACACCTACGATAGCGACAATTCTCCGGTGTGTCCTGCTTCAAGTCGAGCAGCAGATAGTGATAGGGCTGAGACGTGGCATCGTTGTAGACCTCCTGCAGAAATTTCGGATCTTCCGGGCAGAGCTGACGCGCCAGATACTGAATCTGCGAGCGATCTCGAGGATTCTTAAAAATTACAATGTAATTCGAGTTCAGCGATATATCGCGCTGACCCCGATGAAAGAGATTCTGCGAGAGAAAGAAAACGCTGAGATTGCAATGATGACTGGCCTTGACAAAGAGATTGACCACACTCGCGCTGGCCGACTCGCGCATCAAATCGTCGAGAATCAGTAGTTTGGGCCGCTCGGGATCCTCACTGTAGTCCTCAGTCTTCGGCAATCCCTCGTGAAATTCAATGTTACCGGCAAATTTCTTGTAGGATGGCTGCCGCTCGGTATAGTAGAGCAGTACACGCTCAAAGCGAGTATCGCTCAGTGCCGTAATGTGTTTGAGAAAATTGGCAATGAATACGGTCTTGCCGCACGAGGTGGGACCGCATATCATGCACGCCCACGGGTGTCGCCAACGCCGCAAATCCATCGTCGCTCGCTTGCTCACTCGTGGACGAGGCCCGACTAACACACCGAGCCGCACGATCCGCGAGCTTTATAAGACGCGAGATTTACAACGCCCCCTGGCGGGGGAGGACTACGAACGCGCGGGCGGCGGGGGGCCCCTCTCGCGCGCGGCTATCGAGCTTGCCGAAGGCAAGATATAAGGCTTCCCTGCCGGGAAGCTCAGTTGCGCGTGCGCGCGCGTTCGCGCGTGCGCGCGCTGCGAGGCTCCGGAACGGTCGGCCATTTGGCTCGCGCCCTTCGGGAGCCTCGCGAAGCGCGCTTCGCGCGAGCCGGCTAGCCGACGTAACTTACTAACACTAACGGGTGGCGGCGGTTGGGGTGGGGGGCGGGCTGACAGTTGAAAAACCAGAAAAATTGAGATGAATTTGACCTTTTTATTTATTTTTTACATTGTCTGATTATCATCGTTGTCGTCGTCGTCGTCGTCGTCATCGTCTTACAAAACTATACGGGTAGCTCTTATCACTTCCCACAAAACGTCGTTTAGAGTAAATAGGCTCACAAATTTTACCCTCCAAGCGTGTTATCACATCGTGAAATTTTGTTCTTCTAATGGCATCGAATGTGAGAAATACTGGCGGTATCTCGCCACTCGCCAGTTTTCTAATACAATCAAAATTAATTTTCTCGCTTGCCGATGCATCCAATCGGATACCCTTGACTTTGCAGACACACGATTCTACGCCCGCGGGTGTTCGATACTTGTAAGCATAGAATTTCGGACCACCCGAGACAAAGTTGGTGATGTACGTGCCGACACCGTAGCCCGCCAGCTCATCGGTCAGTTGACCTAGAAATGGCCCTGTTGTCGGCTCGTACTCACCACCATCTACACCGCTGTTCTCACACCCACTCACATACACTATGGAATCTGTGTCGTAGTACAGCACGCGTTCACCCAATGGCTCGAGCTCGGCAAAAAGCTTGAGTCGGGCTAGCGCTGTGGTGTAAGCCACGATAACTACGCTACACGCAGGCGACGATTCAATCTCCACGTCTTCGTCTGCACGATAGGACCAGCTGACGTAAAGAATTTCATCGTTGGCCGGTAAAACAGAGGACACTACTTTATCCGCACTGGTCAGAAGTTCAAAGAGTCTCTTGGGATCTCTAACTATCTCCGTTTTCGTCATATTCTCCCGCTGACCAAGCTTTCCCCAAAGTGAATTCAGACATAGCTTTGCCACGGAACGCAGACCAGAATTAAATTTTATGCGACTCTTGTCCAGTCTCACACCCTCCTCACGCTCGAATATCTCGAGAAATGTGTCGATTGCCGCCTGATCACTACCATCACCGCACTCTGGCGGATAACCCGAGGCATACATCTTTTCCGCAAAGAATTTATCAATGTACTCGTAAAAGAGACCGCCACGTCGAGTTCGTTTGTCAAACTGTGTGACTTTGTACGCCCAAATTTCGTGTACCCTCGTGACCACGAAACCGAATTCCACGGCTTTTTTCAGTTCGTCGGCCACCCACGTCCAGACAAAAACGCGTTCTCTCGCGTCCTCGTGCTCGCAATCCGACTGACACAGGGTCTCGGCGCACGACCGACACAGTGGAAACAGCAGCTTGTTATGCATGCGCACGGGCAGAACCGGATGGTAGAGGTCCCTCGGCGGCAACACCTCGCACATGATCAAGCCGTCAATGTTTCGAATGTCATTATTAGCGCCGACAATTTGCGCGCACTCAGTCTCACCGACATAGAGTTTCGGATGACCAGTGGGATATCGGCCGTACTTGCAGATATACGGATACAAAGAGCAGACATCGACATATTTAATTTTTTCT